>CATOSE010000413.1:0-16541 GCA_951812265.1 Taphrorychus bicolor | reverse complement strand
TGATTACTCGGTCCTATAGCCCTAGGTGACCCTTTATTCTACCTCTTTACATGAAACATTTTTTGACACGAGCAAGAGGGAGATCGGTAGAGAAAAAACTGATCTATTGCTATCAAGATAGCAAAAAATCCTGAATAGATATTCTTCTTAGGACCGGAAATCTATTTTTGATTTCACTCCTTAGATATTCTTGTCGTTTTCAGGTCTCCACCGCCTGGAGTGGCTTTACCTATCCTCAAACCACCTGAAGACAATCGACGGCCCTCACTCCCTCCCTAAAAGCCTCAAGGGCATAGAGCTGCAGAAAAATCCGTGGACCTGCGATTGTCATATTCAAAATTTCCGAGATTGGTTGTCCGGTTTCCACATACCCCTCTCCAGCGATCCCGAGTGCACTGAGCCGTCTAGACTGAGGAATATTTTGGTGAAGAACGTGCCCAGGGAGGAGCTGGCCTGTTTGCCCGATGTTGAACCGACCACATTCTACTTAGAGCTTAATGAAGGGAAGAATGTTTCACTGCGATGTCATATCCGAGCCATCCCAGAAGCCACGGTAAGACTATAATAGTGATTTTTTCGAGGGCACCATTTTTTAAATTTAATAAGCTCCGAGTTGACAAATCCGACTCTCCTAATTAGACGCAGCAAGAAAATACAATTTCTGGCATGATATTTTGTTTTTAGGGCAAATATCAAGAAGCGAAGAAGTGAAAAGGTTCATAAATATGCAGCCCTGGAACTGGCAAGTTCTTATAAATGTAAAAATATGGAATAACTAATTGCTGGAAATCATGCATTATTTATTCTTCTGCGTTCTTATTAGGTTAAGACTAACAAAGTTGGCAGAATCCAATAGTACAAACGAGCCCAACAAAAACTTCATTAATTTTTATAACCCTGGATTAGTGGGATTTAATGAACGTCGTTTCTTTTAGGTATCTTGGTGGTTCGATGGGCAGCTCTTGCAAAACAACACAAGCGTGGCTCCAGGTATGCGCCTCGTGTACTACATAGAAGAAGGAACAGAGAACAAGAAAAGTGAACTTTTCATCTATAACGCCAATGTCGAGGATAACGGTACCTACGTTTGCCATGCGGAGAACGCCGCAGGCAGCTCGCAGTCCAATTTCACCATCAAGATCGTACTAAAAGAGGAACCGATAGTGATTATAGTGTCTTTTCCTCTGGAGTACTTAATGTTCGCGGTGATCGGGGTGTCTGTTATCGCGCTTTTGGTGATCGTTGTGGTGGTTGCGTGTATTGTGAGGTGCCAGCGAAGGAAAAAGAGACAGCAGAAGCGCGACCAGACCAAGGAGGTTTCGTTGCACTTGCAGCAGACGCAAAATGGAGGAGCCATTGAGAAAACATGGAGTAAGAGCGTTTTTGTGATAATATTGTATTAATTAGAAATTGAAGAATTTTTTATCTTGCGCCAGTGTTTAACTTTGAAAAAAGTTAGCGCTTGCAAGAGCTTCGTACCTCTAATCGTTTTCCAGATATTTGCAAAAGTATGAATAAAAACACATAACATTTGCTGAGACCATTGTCGAAACTTTTTTTTTAATCTTTTTAAAATGGTTGAACAAAGGTTAGACTAGACTAGTTGATTTGTTTGACCATTACCAATACCAAAGTGTTCGTTGAAAATGTAAAAAATGTTATGTACTAAATGTCATTTTTTTTGCAATTTATGGTACTGAAAAAAAACCTTTGTAGAATTTAGCTTCTTGCTCAATAGAATAAGTCACCAAGTTGGCCCCGACTAGAGAAAAATGGTGTCATCTCTTTTATTATGTCACCAAGGTACTCCAAGGAAGAATCTGTTTGGATTTTCGTTTGGTGCTGGGCATAATGTAATGCAACAGGTAAGTGATCGTTATTTAGTAATTTTATCGGATCTTTGCCGGACTTGAATTGGTTGTTCACGTCAGTGTAAGTGTTAATCGAAAATTTATTCCGTAAGAAAAATCGAATATGCAAATTTTTACTATTTTTTTTTAGCAAAAGACATTTTGAATGAAAATTTAAAATACTACTAAGAAAAATAAATTAAAACAAAATACGCCATCGCAACCCAGTTTTGTTTGATAGTCTTCCATTTTGTTGATGACGATTATCTTGAATAAGGTTAGTGGTAACAAAATTAGGTTCAATTTTTTTCAAAATAAATAGGGCTTTTAAGAAAAGTTGCAGGCAAGGTTTCAAAAGGTTTTATTCCAACTGTAGTTACAAATTGACAGCATAATGGATTTTTTTTGCGCAAATTTCCATGGCATTGTTGAGTGTAGCAAAAATATTTGATAAGATAATGAATTCAATTTAACCATTGACAATGAAGTAAATAAATAGACGCCGGGAGTTAATCATAAATTGGCATTTGTTTACTCGGCATGATATACAAACCGCATACTTGGAGGCTTGCGGGTTGTTCGGGTTGAGGGGAAGCAGAAAATGGCCTACATTGCTAAAAACAACATGGCGTATTTGAATCTCTAAAGACACATCTCCAGATGATATAAGCACAGATAGGCGTATCATATTTTTTTAATTTTGATTCCTGCTGTTCAAGCAAACAAATAAACAATTTTTACGATTATGGGATGCAGACCAAAACGTTCAAGTATTTTATATTTAAATGATTTTTGAAACATACCTACTATACCTATTTATTGAATTTTTTTAATAATAGAATAACAATACAAACAACGCCAATGGCTAACGGCCAAGGTTCGAGTAACAACATAACCACAAAATACAAATGAACTTACCGGTGAAAAGGTAATTTCCCAGATTTATTTTTATAATTTCAAGTTTTACACACAAAATATTGTCTCGTCATGGCTAACAAACAAATTAAAACACAGAAACGATTGCTAAAAGCGAAAAAGTCGGCGAAAAGCTCTTAAAACATTCAGGAAACCAGACAAAAAAATCCAGGAGATAATTCTCGTAAACTGACGTAAACCGCGTGTCACAGGATTGTGCAATGTTGCCGATTGTGACCAGTTGACCATCTCAAACGTATTTTTTTTCTTTTATAGTCATAAGTGTTCTATTAATCACCATTCAAAAATTATTTGCACAGAAATAGATGTTATAGTACTCTCGTGGTGTAAAGAATTTCAAAACATCATCCAAAAAAAGGACGTGCCAATTTACTAGCAAAATAATCCTGGCAACACTGTATGGCAGGTTTGTTTATCACGCCAATATTGAAAAATGTAAATAAAGACCTCTACCTTGATAAATCCTCTATGAATTTAACAATAATAGTGTTGCAAACTCGGGGTTCGAATAATTACAGTCGTAACAGTCTTTAATAAAAAAAAAAACACTATTTACTTACTCAGCAAACAAACACAAATACAATCCACTTACTTGTAGTCTACTATTAGCCTCTAACACTTTACTATAGCTCGGTATTTACTCTTTTAGCTTACTTATAATCGTTTAAAAATTAGATTGACTGAACCGGCCGCAACGGATAGATAACACAATTATGTAACAAACTCCCCTCAAAATCGACCAAAGATTATCAGATTTAATTTTCGACCACCCATTATGAATTACCTTATATACAGCGTGTCCAATTTTAAACGTTCCGTTCCAAATATCTCGCACATCAGAGGTAGTACAAAAAAATGCGTGAAATAGATATTGTGGAGCTTTAAGGGGTACAGCCCGAAGGCATTAAATTTTTGATAGATGGCGCTGCTAACGTCAGATGGATGACAACTTCAAATTTCTCAGTTATTTTCAATTCTTCAAATCAATATATTTTTTGTTTCTGAATTGGATTTAATACTTATAAGCATTCACTTGTTATTGTCGTCAAGTAGGCGTTGGAAATTTGACTTTGACATTTTTATCGTATCTCTCAACATGTGCGCAAAGGAGATGGATATAAAAAAAATAAAGGTTTCAAAGGTCAGATGTCAAAAATAATATCAATCATCAGATGACAAAAATAAGTGAATGGGTAATAATTTTTAAGCAACAGAATTCAAAATAGTGAAGCGAACCAAAAACCAGTTTTCTGCCGACATTGTCACTTCCCACAGACAAATGGCCGAAATTACGTACTTATATTGTCTGGGGGCGACGTTTAGCAGAGTATCAAACTCATTTCTCGATCAGGCAGAGAAACCAAAGACCGGTTTCGCTGTTATTAGAGCTCATCAGTATGGCATACCTCGTACCTGACAGAAAAATGGGAAACCAAAACCCGTTTGAACGGGAATTGGATCTAACTCTTGCTTAAAAGCCTGTATGTGTATGTAAGTGGCGCCATCTGACGACGGCAGGTGCTTCCACTAGGGCATGCAGAATGATCGTGAAGCGAACCAAAAACCAGTTTTCTGCCGACATTGTCACTTCCCATGAACACTATTCTTAACTTAACACTTTATAGCCTTCTATTATCGCTTCGTACTTTAGCTTACTTATAGCTCGCTTAAAATAAGACTACTCTATAACCACGCGCTATGCGCCTTTTATACACAATCCTAAAATTACAGAAAAACCTAGAAAGTTCTTGATAAAAATTCTTGAATAATCTCACATAAAAAAAAGGTTGTAAACAACTGCCTTCTAGATAAACAGAGTAATAAATCACTCGTGTGAGCCATGACGAAGCGCGGATAGGTCGCGAAGCTCCACCAACCACACACGCGTTGCCCCGCCTCCCATGCGGCGTCGCTGCGAATAGTAACAGTATGAAGTAAAATGTTGTACATCATACGTCCGGTAACGTGTTACATGGGAAACATCTTACTCCTACTGTAAAACTATATTTACCGGACTTATAACGTAAATAACCATTATGCGCTGCAACTATATTTTTGAGAAGTCCGGTATAGTTTCATTAAGGTATCCTGTACCGTAATGAAATTTCATTATGGTATTCAATATTTTGTGTTATAATACAGTTATTTAGAGAGGCATTTCCTGTACGACGTGCAAAAAAAAGGGAAGCCTAAGTTGTGGCTGACTAGCAGTATTAGGGTCTCCTCAAGAAACATGCGGTCCCTTCACTATTTAAAAAAATATTTTCATACAGATGCAAACTTTTTGCATTACTTTAACAGATATAGGTCCACCTACCTACGCATTTGTACTATTCTCGTCTGCTACTCAGCAAGGTTCTATCGCCAGTATGCCATTAGGGTAAATCAAACGACGTTGGATTTCGTACTCTACTATATTCTCACTCTTGACTCTACTCTAATCAAGACTAAACAAGAAGCTCTCTTCACAATCCTTCTATATCCTTTTTATAATGTTGTATTACTTGACGCACTACCGGGTGAACTTCACCTTTCATTCACCTTAACCAATAATACAATAATACTGCCAATGAATGTAACTATCAACGAACGTGATGTTTCTAGTTCCTATTGAACTTTAGAATGTTACCTAGGGTTGACGACTGGTGAAGGCTAACAGCTATGGAGTGCCCTATATACCACATCTTCCCCCCGAAGAAGAAAAAAAATGTATTCTTTCAGAACACATTTTTTTTTCCTTCCTACTTATGCACTGGAACATCTGCTTATTATTAATTACAATATTATCAAATTAGACTAACTATTTATAATCTATCACACTCAATATTTACAATATAATAAAAATAAAGAAACAATTAAAGTTACAATGCACAATATTTACCTTTAGTGGCAACAATTATTTACCTTTAATATAAATATATATTATAAACATATCGCCAGCTGTGACGCTGTACGCGTGCCAGCCCTGGTTATTTACCCGCACCGTTTAGTGTCCGTAATATGGCTTCACTAAGTTCCTGTGAACTTCTTTGTCCTTCCCGTTCACACTTAACACCAAATCCACACCTTTCACTTGCAATATTTTGTACGGTCCTTTGAACAATGGGTCTAACTTACTATTTAAATCTGCAAAAGATATGTATAGTAGAATTCATTAAGGAAACTAATCGAAATCGTGATCACTTCGCCGCTGTTGCCAGCTTGTGCATGAAACCAAGTAAAACTATATTGAAATTCCCCAAATATGGCTATCTCAAATTGAATTTCGTTATTTTTATCTGCGAGGCATTAACCACGACCCGCAACCTTTATTTACAGTCGATCTACTATTTGTATTCGTATGTTAAATTTTAAATTTATCATTTCTAATCTTTAAGATTGCTTTTCTAGGATTTTTGCAGGCTTTAGAACATTGTAATTGACCGTCCGTGAAGTGCCCATTTTGCAAAGGAGTTTTCTTAGTTACAGGGTCTTAAGTCAAAGGTTTGTGCTTTAGGAGATGGTTTCATAGAATTTTGCCACTTTCAGCCAAGTACAGTCTTTGAGAAAGTGAATTTTGCTGTTATTTACGTTTATTTAGGAAAAATATGTTTAAGTAGACAAATTTTTTAAAACGTAGGTGTAACATAGTTAAAACACAATGGGCATTCTGTTCATAAATGCTATATTAGGGTAAGGGGGGTTAGGATACTGACAAACTTACTTTCTGGACAGAAGTCTAAATGAACATCAATAAAACACTGGAACCTGGCCCGTTTCATACTATTTATACTGTTTTAGGCTAATATTATTATGCTCTAGGTTCCGATGGATGCTTAGAGTCTTGAAGCAAATTTACATATTGACAAAAATTGTAAAAATATTAGTGGCTATCAAAGCAGCTAACAGGTTCTGTTCGTATCAGCCATATAAGTAGCTACAGGATTTTCCAAATGCTCCTGAAAGGTATACTTTTGCCACATATACAAAGATGAAGTTTTAGTACATACAGTAAAGGAGGTTTAAAAAATCTCATTGTTACTTGCTTTGTATGTTTGTCAACAGTCTCTCTGTGCAGCGAGTCGAATTTAACATTTAACAAAGTTGATATCAACCTAGTTTGCTACTATTCAACTTTAAACTGTGGGTAAAAATAGTAGGTTATTACTGACTAAAATACCTACCTAATAATAAAGGTGAATTAGGAATCAGGACCACATAATATATCCATATGGAAGTCTGTGATCCAGACAAGTTTTTCAATTTCTAGTCGGTAAATCAAAAATTGTCAGATTATTTCCAATTTTACTGCACAAAAAAAAACAATTTACACCATATAGTGCAAATAAGCCAGTTTATAAGGCTTGCTCGATCAATCGTCCTATTTTTTTGCTCCGCCCAACGCCATACGCCCTTTTTACTATTAATTCGACTTGGAAAACTTATAAAAAATCTTGATACAGTTTAAACGTCTTGACGCACATTTCCGCTTAGGATTTTAAATTTCATTCTTTATTAGAACTTTTTCTAATTCCTGACATTCAATAACAACATAAACAGTTTTGTTTTTCAATAGTCCAATATTATTAGTGGAAGAAAACAAGTTTAAAATCTTAAAAAGTACACTGATATTATAGACCATATTATTATTATATTAATGCTACTTTTAAAGTCAATCTCTAATCAGTATAACAGATTCTGGAACAATTTAACTTCGTTTTTCTTTACATGTCTCATGTCCATATAGGAGAGGGTGGTAGTCGGGATTTTAGCAGTAAATATGTAGTTTCTTTGAATCCTAGCAGCCTCAATAATTATTATTATAGTATTTGTTCTTGTGTAGTATCCTGTAATTATTCATAGAAACTTTGAATACTTCCCTAGAACAAACTAAAAATTTGTTATTTGATAAAAAAAACACACTCTCTTTCTCCAGAAATAATTTCAGGTTTACTTTTTAAATGTAGGAATATATTTTGTATATTTTGGAAAAATAAAAATAACAACAAATTATTGCTTTTACTTTTACAACCGTCACAAAAGACTGCAAAGTTAGAAAGTGAGATTTTCCTCACACTTAAAATAACTTTTTAGTTTTGACTAAGCCACATGAAAATTTCATAGAACAGATTCCAAAATCATCTTATATATGCGCAGAGGCCAGTTCAGGAATTACACACTTGCACCAGCTGTGGAATCTCTCAACACTGCTGTGTGATTCTTGAATTTACCTATGAACAGATTTAGGGAAAATCATAAAGTTAATTCCTAAAGGTAATTCCAATAATCATCAGAGTAAAATACATCCTTTATTAGGTCATACAAATGCAGTAGTCCAGAAGTCCACACAGTGTACACTATAGGTAGCTACTCAGTTACTCAAAATAGCACGTCATAAAATATAAATCAAAATTACTGTTCTGCATATGACAAGCATAATAATTATAAATACTCACTTTGCCCCTTGACTAGTGAATGGTGCTTGGGAATCTTGGTAAATTGCATCCGAGTTAGTGTTATACCTAAAAAAAGAGTTAGCGTCCAAAACATACAATGCAAAGACTCATAAAGAGCAAAGAACCGGTTGAAGCAAAGGCTCACACAGAACAAATTTTTACACACAGCAAAGGGATACATAAATAATAATATGTAAGTATATAAGTACAAAAATAAAATAAATAACTCCTATCATTAACTTTTTTTACACCTATCCTTTTTTTTTAGACTTTTAGGAACTATTTTCTTTCCGTTTTATGATCACGCATCATGTCTTCTTTTTGATGTCTCAGCGCTGCCTGAGAAGTCCTTCAAAAATAAAACAGAGTTTCAATTATTTTATAAAATAATAAAATTAATTACTTAAACTAATTTATAAGAATACAGATGATTCGCACAACGGGTTTCAGACAAAAATAAGACGCATCAATTAAGTTAAAATGGTCGATATTTCAATTATAAATTTCGTTTTCCTGAGTGCAATATTAAGTCAACAAAACAAAAGTCTTCTCAATTTTTTTATTCTTCATAGATCGACCAACTTAAAAGTACAAATACGGGGCATAGCAAACACGGCAGGACGGTATAAAATAGTGCTTTCTAAAGCTCTAAGGATGTCAGTGGGGCCTCTGTGAATGCGCATGGGAATTTCGAATTTCTCATCCTTCAATGTGGAAAATAATCGGTTGACTAGCTGGGCCCTTTTAAGCCTGAAAATGCAAGGTAACCAGTAGAATAGTTTGATTGTGTGTTCACCCAGTCTGATTGACATATTATATACAATGTTTGCAAATATATTAAAAACAATGGTTGAAATGTAGAAATATGGTGGTGATCTAGCTCTTTTTGTGTGTGATATGAAGTGTGATGAGTGGAGTTATTGATAAAGATGATTATCATTATTATGTAAATAATTTGCAGCATGATTTCTTTGCTGGTAAGTTTCTCCAATAGATGGTACAGAGCCAAGTCCCTTGGAAAGCCAGGACTTACTATTTTGCATGCTTTCTTATCTTGTGTAAGTCAGTACTAAATTTTAGATATAAGAATAGACCCACATTTTGTTCTGAACCTGACCCTGCAGTAACTTAAATCTTTTTGTACCAAGAGCTTCAATTAAAAACAACATTAGTAAAAATCTCTATATATTTTTAGTTATAGGTATGGGGTTTGTGGCAACTGTTAAATATGATATAATATGGCAATGAAGTATAATTCAACTTAAGTTTTTATTTTTGTCTTAGCAGCCTTCTATTTAGCCGAGCTGTAAACTTCCCAGTCCCTGCGAGATAAAAAGATCCACTTTAAGTCTCTCTCTTGGAATATTTAGATAACTGCTTTGTATCTATCTGTACCTTATACAGGGGCAGAATAAGAAAGAAACAAATACATTAAGCGTATATGGGTCTCCCACTACCTACGAACTTACCTTTGAAGAAAGGCCACCTGTATATTCAAATTCATTATAGTTTTCTTCGTGTTTTACCTAAAAAGTAGTTGTTTAGTTTAAAGTTTTAAAGATGTTTCATTTAATTTTTCAAAGGAGTCAATATGGTCATAGCAAAAGACTCCCTTCCTCGTCAATAATTTGAAAATTTCCGGCGATAGATGTGGGAATTCATTTTTGGTATTTTCGAAATCTTTCAGTTTAAGCGATGTGGCGAGCGTGTCCAACGAGAAACCTAGAAATTTAAACGAATCAATGAACCGGAATTTAATTGAGGTGTCATTATCGAAAACAGTGAAACTTATATATTTTTCACAGTTAAGCGGAAGGAGGCTAACGTTATTTTGTTTCGCTAATTCCTTAATGATGAAATGACTGTCATATCCGGTGAGATTATGAAATAGTATCGGTATCATAAAAGAATTTTGATAGTTTAAGTTACATTGTTGATGTGCATATCCTCGAAAGTTACCACTCAAATGGCAGTGATCACGCACAATAACGTCAGTAGATGTAAATCGCTGCTCACAAATGTGACATATGTCGGAGGCATTTTTTAAAGAGATAATTTCATTCATTGGTTCAACATGTTTCAATTTCGATGATACAAACTTTCCCATCTCAGCTAATTCATTTGCAAACCACAACATACAATCCTCACCCATATAGCTTTGATAAAATGAAAGGGTGTTATCGAATGAGCATTTCATATAATATCCTACACTGAAGGCGTCATGTTTTTGATATTTTGCAGTGTGAGATGTTTTTTTAACATCACTGTACGGTCTTAGTAACGACTCAATGTCACAATAGAGAGTAAACGATGTGAATTCTTTATAATAGTAATTTTTGAATTCAATATACTTCTCATCCGGAAACGATACTTTACAATTATTCGTATCTTCACAGAATGTGATGTGTTCATCTAACTTTGATTGAGAGAGAAAATAATTCAAACATCGATCGCACACGAATACTGAACTTTTATGTTTACCTATTTGTTTTGAAATTAGCCGTGAGAGATTTTTAATCCAACAATAATGATATTTAATTTCAGTGGACGGTTCATCGGGTATCGGATCGTAATCGCGTAACTGAGGGAAGTATTCGTTTTGAATCAGCAGTAGATTCACATGTTTTTGCAATTTCTTTGAAGTTAGACGTGCAGGGGTGACCATATATTTGGCTGGATCATGTTCCTTCGAGACCAACTCTAAAATGAAAACATTGACAGAAATGTTATTGTTTTTCTCAAATTTCTTGATCTGGTTCAATGTTACAGGTAATTCCAAGTCTTGAGTATTCAACACTTCAGTATAATGAGGATAAGAAGTGGTTCGAAGAATATTCTTATGAGAAGAAGGTGGGTAAAAAGCTGAAACGATAGACCAGAAGAAGCATGCTTCATCCGTATTTTGTACGTTCACACACGCCCTTTTCCATTTAATTTCAGGCGGAAGCTCGATATAAGACGAGCCTCCATTACCGATTTGCAATTTATTAATGTTCACATCTAAACTCAAAATACGATGTAATGCCCAACCGGATAATTTCTCTTCGAATTCTTCCAAATCTGTCATAATGGTCTGTACCACACTGCTTTGAAACCAGTCTTGTAGGTTAGTGCCTCTATCAATAACATTGTTTTGTGTATTGAAATATTTAAAGTCGAATATTTCACTATCACCGGCTTTCTTGACAAACTCACCACAAAAAGTCGTATTCACTTTAATGGTAGCGTTGATTTTCAAAATGTTCTTTATTCTACGGTAGAAAAGAAAATAAGCGTCTTGGAAAAATTGATTGACATCGATGTGTTTTAGATTTATAATAGAAGCCGTACGGATTCTACTCTGAAAAGCTGAATTTCCATCCTTCCATTTCACTCGTCTACTTCGTTTCTTTTTCTCGTTGGTGAGACCGCCACCAGTTACTCTCTCCTTCTTTAGTACATCTAGATAAGTCTTTAAGCGATATAAATGCCTCAAATTATTCTCAAACTTTCTTAACGATCCACTATCGCCTCCATTTTTGACACATTTTCTAAATACCCTTATATGCCCTTTAAGTATCTTGTTCCAATGTTCTATCGTTTGCAGACTTTTAGATTCTTTAATCAACTTAAAAGCACGCTTAAACACCTTCACTATTTGATCACTCAACATTGCTTCCTCTGCCATTGCTGACATATGAATAAATGCCGACTGCAGTGAGAATTTATTTATACCTCCCTCCCTTTCAGGAGTCGGTCAAATACGGTTAAAGTTTTGCACTGTTAGTTTTCACACTTGCGATGGACGACGAGGTTTCTTTAGATTACAAGATATTAAGCAATAGACTTAAATCGTTTGAAATATGGCCATATCCCACAATTTCCGCACAACGTCTAGCCGAAGCGGGATTCTACTATACAACAGTTGATGACATAGTGGTGTGTCCATATTGTTTCGTACGGGGATATAGATGGAAAGACGACGACGACCCCCTACAAGAACACAGAGATTTGATGCCAAGTTGTCTCTTTGTTTTGCAACATGCTTTAGTAAAGCCGAAATCCATCGTCGTCGCATCAGACCTAAAGGACACCAACATCATAAATTTTCAATCTTCTAATGAAGCCGTGCAACCAACGGAAACTAGTATTTTGTGTAAAATATGTTATACTAATAATCTAGGGATTTTGCTGCTACCCTGTCGACATATCTGTACATGTGTGGCTTGTGTCGAGTTAATGGAACGGTGTCCCGTGTGTAGAGAGAATATAGAGGAATTTGTAAAAGTCTATCTGCCATGAAGAGAGTGACATTTAACAGCGATGCTAACGTAGTTCATGTTATGGTTGTGTGGAATTTTGCATATAGATCTGCCAGAAAGAATTACTATGCCGCTGCCGTATTAGATAGAATCAGATTTGAACGCAGAATTATGTTAAGCGAGCAACTATTGTGTCACGTGTTAAGTGATCAACATAGGAATAGAATATATGTGTCTAGATTTCAATAAAAAGGTATAAATAGTAGACCTGTTTTCTTTTACCATAGAGAAAGAAGTGAAATGCGTTTCGAACAACAACGTACAACGCTTCCCATTGAAAATTTAGACGTTTCACAAGGGAAAAACAAATCCAAACATGGTACCCTGCTACCACATTCTTTTCGAGCTCTTTTCTGCGGCCCGAGCGGATGCGGAAAAACCAATGCTATGCTCAGTTTGGTGTTCAACGAAAATGGATTGAAATTTGAGAACATTTATGTTTATAGCATGTCCCTTTACCAACCAAAATACGAGTTGTTACAGGAAGTACTTGACAAGGTGAAGTGCGTAAAATATTTCACATTTAAGGATAATGAGGAGGTCATAGATCTGTCAAAGGCACGAGAAAATAGCGTGTTTATCTTTGACGACATTTCATTAGAAAATCAAAGCAAAATTAGACAGTTTTATGCGATGGGAAGACATAAAAACATCGATGTGGCATATCTTTGCCAAACGTACACGAAAGTTCCAAAACAAATGATTCGAGACAATTGTAATTGCATCGTACTCTTCAAACAAGACGACGTTAACCTCCGGTTTTCAGCTAAAACCAGTAGAATTTGATGTAAAACGACTTAAAACGTGCTAAATTGCGTATTTCAGTACAATTAGTGTTTTTTTGGTGTAATTTTAAGTTTTCAGCTAAAACCAGTAGAATTTGATGTAAAACGACTTAAAACGTGCTAAAATGCGTATTTCAGTACAATTAGTGGTTTTCTGGTGTAATTTTAAGTTTTCAGCTAAAACCAGTAGAATTTGATGTAAAACGACTTAAAACGTGCTAAATTGCGTATTTCAGTACAATTAGTGATATTTTGGTGTAATTTTGTTTTCAGCTAAAACCAGGAGAATTCGACGGAAAACGATTTAAAACGTGCTAAAATGCGTATTTCAGTACAATTAGTGGTTTTCTGGTGTAATTTTAAGTTTTCATCTGAAACCAGTAGAATTTGATGTAAAACGACTTAAAACGTGCTAAAATGCGTATTTCAGCACAATTAGTGGTTTTTTGGTGTAATTTTATGTTTCCAGCTAAAACCAGTAGAATTTGATGTCAAACGACTTAAAACGTGTTAAAATGCGTATTTCAGTACAATTAGTGGTTTTTTGGTGTAATTTTATGTTTTCAGCTAAAACCAGGAGAATTCGACGTAAAACGATTTAAAACGTGCTAAAATGCGTATTTCAGTACAACTAGTGGTTTTCTGGTGTAATTTTAAGTTTTCAGCTAAAACCAGTAGAATTTGATATAAAACGACTTAAAACGTACTAAAATGCGTATTTCAGTACAATTAGTGGTTTTCTGGTGTAATTTTAAGTTTTCAGCTAAAACCAGTAGAATTTGATGTAAAACGACTTAAAACGTGCTAAATTGCGTATTTCAGTACAATTAGTGGTTTTCTGGTGTAATTTTAAATTTTCAGCTAAAACCAGTAGAATTTGATGTAAAACGACTTAAAACGTGCTAAATTGCGTCTTTCAGTACAATTAGTGATATTTTGGTGTAATTTTATGTTTTCAGCTAAAACCAGGAGAATTCGACGTAAAACGATTTTAAACGTGCTAAATTGCGTATTTCAGTACAATTAGTGATATTTTGGTGTAATTTTATGTTTTCAGCTAAAACCAGGAGAATTCGACGTAAAACGATTTAAAACGTGCTAAAATGCGTATTTCAGTACAATTAGTGGTTTTCTGGTGTAATTTTAAGTTTCAGCTAAAACCAGTAGAATTTGATGTAAAACGACTTAAAACGTGCTAAAATGCGTATTTCAGTACAATTAGTGGTTTTTTGGTGTAGTTTTATGTTTCCAGCTAAAACCAGCAGAATTTGACGTAAAACGACTTAATACGTGCTAAAATGCGTATTTCAGTACAATTAGTGGTTTTCTGGTGTAATTTTAAGTTTTCAGCTAAAACCAGTAGAATTTGATATAAAACGACTTAAAACGTGCTAAATTGCGTATTTCAGTACAATTAGTGGTTTTTTGGTGTAATTTTAAGTTTTCAGCTAAAACCAGTAGAATTTGATGTAAAACGACTTAAAACGTGCTAAAATGCGTATTTCAGTACAATTAGTGGTTTTCTGGTATAATTTTAAGTTTTCAGCTAAAACCAGTAGAATTTGATGTAAAACGACTTAAAACGTGCTAAAATGCGTATTTCAGTACAATTAGTGGTTTTTTGGTGTAATTTTAAGTTTTCAGCTAAAACCAGTAGAATTTGATGTAAAACGACTTAAAACGTGCTAATTGCGTATTTCACTACAATTAGTGTTTTTTTGGTGTAATTTTAAGTTTTCAGCTAAAACCAGTAGAATTTGATGTAAAACGACTTAAAACGTGCTAAAATGCGTATTTCAGTACAATTAGTGGTTTTCTGGTGTAATTTTAAGTTTTCAGCTAAAACCAGTAGAATTTGATGTAAAACGACTTAAAACGTGCTAAATTGCGTATTTCAGTACAATTAGTGATATTTTGGTGTAATTTTGTTTTCAGCTAAAACCAGTAGGATTCGACGAAAAAAGATTTAAAACGTGTTAAAATGCATATTTGAGTATAATTAGTGGTTTTCTGGTGTAATTTTATGTTTCCAGCTAAAACCAGCAGAATTTGACGTAAAACGACTTAAAACGTGCTAAAATGCGTATTTCAGTACAATTAGTGGTTTTCTGGTGTAATTTTAAGTTTTCAGCTAAAACCAGTAGAATTTGATGTAAAACGACTTAAAACGTGCTAAATTGCGTATTTCAGTACAATTAGTGATATTTTGGTGTAATTTTATGTTTTCAGCTAAAACCAAGAGAATTCGACGTAAAACGATTTAAAACGTGCTAAATTGCGTATTTCAGTACAATTAGTGATATTTTGGTGTAATTTTATGTTTTCAGCTAAAACCAGGAGAATTCGACGTAAAACGATTTAATTCGTGCTAGAATGCGTATTTCAGTACAATAGTGGTTTTCTGGTGTAATTTTAAGTTTTCAGCTAAAACCAGTAGAATTTGATGTAAAACGACTTAAAACGTGCTAAAATGCGTATTTCAGTACAATTAGTGGTTTTCTGGTGTAATTTTAAGTTTTCAGCTAAAACCAGTAGAATTTGATGTAAAACGACTTAAAACGTGCTAAAATGCGTATTTCAGTACAATTAGTGGTTTTCTGGTGTAATTTTAAGTTTTCAGCTAAAACCAGTAGAATTTGATGTAAAACGACTTAAAACGTGCTAAAATGCGTATTTCAGTACATTTAGTGGTTTTCTGGTGTAATTTTAAGTTTTCAGCTAAAACCAGTAGAATTTGATGTAAAACGACTTAAAACGTGCTAAAATGCGTATTTCAGTACAATTAGTGGTTTTCTGGTGTAATTTTAAGTTTTCAGCTAAAACCAGTAGAATTTGATGTAAAACGACTTAAAACGTGCTAAAATGCGTATTTCAGTACAATTAGTGGTTTTTTTTTATGTAATTTTCAGTTTTCAGCTAAAACCAGTAGAATTTGATGTAAAACGACTTAAAACGTGCTAAAATGCGTATTTCAGCAATTAGTGGTTTTCTGGTGTAATTTTAAGTTTTCAGCTAAAACCAGTAGAATTTGATGTAAAACGACTTAAAACGTGCTAAAATGCGTATTTCAGTACAATTAGTGTTTTTTTTGTGTAATTTTCAGTTTTCAGCTAAACCAGTAGAATTTGATGTAAAACGACTTAAAACGTGCTAAAATGCGTATTTCAGTACAATTAGTGGTTTTTTGGTGTAATTTTAAGTTTTCAGCTAAAACCAGTAGAATTTGATGTAAAA
>CATOSE010000412.1:0-21590 GCA_951812265.1 Taphrorychus bicolor | reverse complement strand
CCCCACTCGGAGAGCCAAGGCAAGAGCGAGCGCTGCCATCGCCGGCCTGCCTGTGCCATGCCGTAGATAGGCTTATCTACCCGACACAGGCGTGGGCGTCCGTCCGCACCGACGCCGGCCAAGTGTTCGTGACCAGGCGGCGGGTAACAGTATAGGTACACACTCGCCTTCCTCCAAGTCGCCCTGAATGTAGGCGGCTACGAAGCCCCATCGGTACATCCCTAGGCCGAGACGCGCTGCCAGTGAACAACGGAGACGCAGCGAGGTTGCGCGCATGGCGGCGGAGAATGTTTGGTCATAGTCAACACCTGGCTGCTGCGAGCACCCCTGTACGCATAAACGAGCCTTGAGCCGGCCGTCGCGTTTGCGTTTGTATGCCCAAGTGAATCGGACAATGCGACGGCCGTTGGCATCCGTGCGGTCGACGTACGACCAGGAACCATTTTTGGTATGGTTATCGATCTCCGCGACCTCAGCCTGCGTCCATCCCGGTCTGTCCTGAGCCATAGCCTGTTTGTGCTTACAAGGCGAGTCATCGGTAATGGTTCCTGCCTTGAAGCTACAGCCCGTTCGAGACCCGAGGACCCTGCTGGGAGTGGTGGGCGAGACACAGGGACGCAGGAACAGGCCCTGAGCGGCGCGGTGGCGGAGAGGATAATCGGATCCACGATGCTAAGTGAACTTGCGCGGTCGCGCTTTCGCCGGGGGTGGTGAGAGCGCGGTCGCTTCGGTCTCCTGCACGTCGTCGGCGGCGGTGTCGGCGGCGCCGTCGTCTGTCGCGTCCGGTGTATCTTCGCCGGGGGGCGGTACGTCCATCACTGTCGGTGCTGGCAGATCAGGCTCGGCGGCGATGTGATCGGTCGCGTCTTCGGCTCGCGGTTCGGTCTCGGGCGGTGCGAGCGAATTGAGGCGATCCGTTGCCTCATTAGGCGGTGAGGCGCCGCGGAGAGACGAGAACACTCGAGCGAATAGGTAGTTCAAGTCGGCCGGATAGGCGGCTGACTTGGACGAGGAGAACGACCCGCTTGATCGGTCGCCGCCGGCGATGGCGTGGTGCTGTGAGTGGGTGCACACCAGACGAGCGAGCGGGCGGAACGCGGGAGCCAGGCCAGGAGAGACCATCAGGGTAGTATACTCCTGGTAGTCGGTGGCGATGACATACGGAGGGAAGGTAACGTACTCGCTGCCGGTGGTCCGGCGGAGCTGCTCGACATCGGGAAGTAGCCACACGGGAAAGTGTCGCGCGTGCAGGAAGTAAGGGGTGTCGACCTTACTCCGATCCGGCGGATTTTCCTATCGCCCAGCGTCAAAGACGGGGGCGCTCGCCGCCTCGTGGGCACGTCCCACATGGGCGGCGGGGGATGCCCAAAGGGCGATCACCATTCGAAAGAACATCGAGGATTAAATTACTCAACACCCGACGAAACGGAACTAGAAGTACGGACAAATCGTAACGTACGGGTTTCGGGCGGAGACCGGGAAATACACCGGTTGGGACTTTTAGGGAGAGTCCCCCTACAAGTAGAGCGCGCCAATACGCATCGCACTAGAGGCGCGAGACCCCCTCTTGACCTCGCAACAGGCGAGGACACACACACACACCGCAAATAGCAAGCGCGCATTCCATCGCAATAGCAGATTACTTGTGCTTGTCCGGGATGGAATCGAGAGAGGAAAGAAGTTTGGTGCAGGTACGAAAGACAGACAACTCTTGAGCCTTCGTGAACATGTCGGCCGGGTTCGAAGCGCCGGTAATCCAGACGACAATGAAGAACTGGCGCGTGCACAGATCGCGAAGGAAATAGGCTGCACGCAGGATGTGCTTCGTCTTTGCAACGGTATCAAGAGACAGGTCAGAGACACCAGCATTGTCGGAGCGCACAGGAATCGGCTTGTCAAGTTTCACGTCAAGGTCGATGAGTATATCACGGATGTAGAGTCCATCACGGCAAGCAACCATAGCAGCGAAGTATTCAGCCTCAGTGCTTGACAGGACACGGAGCGCTGGGTTTTGGAAAACCATGCGGCTGGGAAACCGTAGACAGCATACAGACCTCCCGAAATAGAGAATTTCACTCCCCAGTCAGAATCGACGTAGACTCGCATCGGTCGATCGGGTTTAGGGGCGAAGGTCAGACAGTGGCTGCTGTGATACTTAAGATAAATAAGTATACGTAGCGCAGCAGTGAAGTGAGCGGGTCCAGGGTTGGCGACGAATCGGGCAAGCTTTGAGGTGATGTATGACAGCTGCGGATACGAGACATTTTCCAACCAGAGGAAGGCGCCGATCAGAATCATGTACGTCTCACGGCGAGACGCCATAGCTACGTAATCGTCCGAATCAGGTACAGGCGACATGTCTGAAGAGAGAGCAATGGATGGATCAGCCGGAGAGTCAAAGGTCCGTGTGAGGCCCTCAAGCAGTGAGATATGCCGCGTGATCAGATCCTGAACGTACAGTTCCTGTGATAGGATAAGAGTACGCTTCTGGCGATCGCGCGTGACATTAACGCCTAGGATCCAAGTCAGCTCGTACTTATCCTCGATGGGAAAGCGTTTACCAGATCGGACACGAAGCGTTCGCGCAGGGATGGATCGTTGTCCACAATGACGGTGTCGTCAACCCAGACGAGCAACTAGAGGATGGATCCGCTGGCTTCGTACGTGCACATGCACACGTCAATAGAGGATTGCTTGAATCCCCATTGCTTGAGGAAACCACTCAGCAGGAGACCCCACTCACGACCTGCCTGCTTGAGTCCATAGAGGCTGCGGCGCAACTTGACAGCTAGTGTGCGACCACAGGCACCATAGGATGGCATCCAGGCGGCATGCGCATATACAGGTCTTCGGACAGGTCAGCCTGTAAAAAAGCCTAGCGCACGTCTATGGAGGTGAGGTTATAGTCGCGCAGAGCAGCGATGGCCAAGACGGTTCTGATGGTGCTCACTTTCACAATTGTGGAAAAGATACGGTCAAAATCCACGCCATAGCGCTGGGTGTTGCCATCTGCAACGAGGCGCGCCTTGAACTTGTCAATGGTGCCGTCTGACAGGCGCTTCATAGTGAATACAAGGTGACAGTTCATGAGGTTTGTACCAGCGGGGATATCACCAACGGCTACGGCATCACACGTGCGCAGAGAGACCAGGCCATTGTATTCCTTGGCGATAGCTTCGAGCCAGTACGATGCGTTTTTCGACTCACGAGCCTGTCTGTAGCCCTTAGGGATAACAATGTCTCCCATGTCGGCCGTGGACGTGACTACATATGCGTTGCCCATGCCAGAGATGCACGAAGAAAAGGCAAATGAAGGAGTGGAGAGGTCGTGATAGGACATAATGGCGAAGTTGCACTCAGCGCTCGCACGAGTAGCCACAACTGGATTGGTCAAGAAGGAAAATCTCTCGGGTGGCTTGCGGTTCCCCCTCTTAACTGGGATCGGGCCTAGCCCCCTCAGAAATCCAGTCGGCCCATAACCTACACCCTGCAGCTCATTGACTGGCATATCCTCAAATTGAATAGCGCGGCCAGGTGATTGGGCTATGGGCTGGGCTGGAGACTGCCGGACTGGAGGCGAGGCAGGGGCGGTGTTGCCGAAGGAGGAGGCAGGCAGCGACGGTTGGGGAGGTGCGTGCTCGTCGGGATGCGTCATATCGGGCGTTGGCGTGTGAGGAGGGAGAGCAGTACCCTCATGCACCCCCTCTTCGCCCTCGTGATCAAGCCAATTTTCAACCCCCTTCACACCGGGGAACACGACCTCGTAAAACACCTCCTGGCGCGTGACGAGCAGACGTCGCAAGGACGGGAGATAGACCACTGTAGCAGGCGACACCTCGGACGGGCCGAGGTTAATTCCAAGTGCGCCACGGTCAGCGAAATGACGATCCCCCACACGCCGCTGATCGGAGATGAACACATGCACCGAAATGACGATACAGCCAAACGAGCGAAGGTATGCCAGCGACGCGGGTCTGCGAGCAAGGATTTGGAATGCAGATAGGTTCCCTCGTGACGCAAGCGGCAACCTGTTCCATATCCAGTTGGCCGTCTGAAGAGCATGCGGATGGAACGCAGGGCCGAGGGTAGCATGGGCCAGCAACGCACGGGCTGTAGAGAACCGCACGCCCCACATACGTTCGACAGGCGCATTCTGCTGAGGCCTATACACAGCGGATGGCCTGTGGCGCAGCTAATCGTCTGCGAGGGAAACTCACGGAAGTAGTTCGACATGAAGGCAGAGCCTTGGTCAGAGGCGATTACGTGGGGACGGAGGCGGTGAGACAGACCCAGGAGAGACCGGAGATCAGCAAGGTAGTTTTGAAGGCTCTCTCGCGCGGCAGCGGCAGTTGGTCCGTGGCACGGGTAGACACGGGCACAGCGTCGATAATGCCGCAGTAGTACGTAAACTTATGAGGGAAGCTCGGGACCATGGGGCCGGCGAAGTCGAGGAACAAAGAGGCTCCAGGTGCAGGGATGTCGTCTGGGTCACGAATCTTGTGAAAAGGGAGAGCACGCCCACGCGCCCGCGCCACAGACTCGGTGACAGGAAAGTCGGTCTTGAGATGAGAGAGATTAGGTAGACCATGGTCGACAGTGCTCTCGGACACATAGCGCCATGAATGCTCGGACGGGAGGCGTTGCCACAGCACGACCTGTGTGACGGGGCGAGTAGAATCAGAGCCGCGATCATTCTTCAAGGCAGACGGCGCTCCAGGCAGTGAGCGGGAGGCTATGGCACGAGTGGGTGGCGGTCCAAAAAGACATTTCAATGGCAAAGGATTCGGAAGAGAACGGCACACGACTCCCTTGGGGTAGTTGAACGTAGCCATCTTCGAGAAGGGTGCGCGTGCCAAAGTGCTTGGCCATGTAACCAGTGGAGTAGAGTACATTCGGGCAGCTGGGTAGCACATATACGTCAGTGACTTCAAAGTAGTGCCAAGTGCCAGAGTCATCAAGTAGGTGGATACCAGCGGTGCCAATGGCTTCGGGCACGATGGAACCGTTGGCGGTTTTCACTTCATTAGCAGGGGACGCGTCGGTGACCTTGATAAGGTAGTCGACAGAAGGCACAATGAAGGCAGACGCCATAGAGTCCACGAATCCTACGCACGATAGAACGTTACCTCCTGCAGCGGTTGCAACTGCATTGAAAGCGGAGGATACATAGTCAGAGGCGAGAAACCCCTCCGGCCCACGCCGTCGTCCAAGAGACGCCATGAATTCATCCATTTCATCGGGAGGGGCTATTGAGGAGGCTGACATATCCGAGCGGTTGGAGTTTCCCATGCAGGCCGCGTGCTCGTAGCCCATATAGGCAGAGGGTGTACGCAAGGACGCGCACGACGACGCAGAGGACGGTGCCGCACGTGCTGCTGATTCACGGCCCGCACGCCACGACTCGAAACGCGCGGCAAGCAATGCCATCTCATTCGGTGCTTGCGTGAGGAGTGGTGCGCCGAACTGCGTTGCCTGTTGCTGGACAGGGGAAGGGGAAGTAGGCGTGAGTGCGCGCGCGGCTCGTGCGCTGGCGGGGCACGTGCGTTTCAGGGCCGACCACGTCCATCGCTCATGGTGTTCCGCAGGGCTGCGCCAGCGCCATTCGGGCACATGCTTGTCATACGATTCCCGCCACACCCAGAGTACGAAGTTTCTGGCTCAGAGCACTGAAGAGACGTGTGACCATCTGCACCACAGTTGAAGCACTTTGAGGCACCGCTCGCACGCCCAAGACCGCGGCCATCTCTCCCTCGGCCACGGCCATCTCGCCCGCGACCACGGCTATCTCGCTCACGGCCACGTCCTCGGCTACCATAGTCGGGCTCGTGCACATACGTACTGCTACCTGCCATGAAAGCACCAACTGCCGGCTCGGAGTTGGAGCCGACCTCTGCTTTGACTTGGGTCAGCATGTCGTTGTAGTAGTCGGTATAGTCTCCGTGGCCCTTATACCGCACCATTTGACGAATGTACGCATATGCAGCAGGCAACGATTTCTCAAACAGAGAGATGACCAGGGAATCGGCGGGGGGTCACCACCAGCCGCCTTGATGTCAGCGATAGCCTGTGCCATCTCGTTGTGTTGCTTGGTGAGGTCGTCGACGGAGAGCTTGGCACGTGGGTCGATGAAGTGACGGGCGAGGCGAATGGTAGCCTCTGCTCGATCGCCGGAGAAGGTAGAGCCATACTGGTCGCGTAGAGACTGTAATTTGAATAATTGAATTGAAATAGGATGTTAACAAATAGCAGACGACCCAGACACACTAGAACCTCACGGTTCGACGTCCTCGAAAGGGGATCGACTCGGCACGTCGCACAACAACACGCGACGTACAAAATTACCGCACGTAAGAATGTGTACTCTCCGTGCGCGCAGCAATCAAATATGCCACTTTCGGCCATTTCCGCACCCCACCCATTTCCCTAGTCATGCGAATATGCCAAGCTGCGCACGGCACGCGGGCGCGACGCACGAGCTCAAGTGCCCTTGCCGACGCCCTTGGAGCCTTAGGCATGGGAGGCGCCCACCGCGCCTCGACGCTAGCGATGTATCCAGCCCTTGCACGCTCCTCCGTCCTTCGAATCGCAGCCATCTCCTCTCGTTCTGCAAGCGATGCGTTTCCCAACACCCTATCCACCCTCACGTTCGCCGCCACCTCGCACAGCCAGGCCTCGTACCGCTTCCTACGAGCCTTCTTAGCTGCCTCCCTCGACGCCTCACAGGCTCTCCTATGCTCCTCCCTGCATTCTCGGCGCCTGTGCAGCCATGCCGTTCGATCCCTGCCTCGCGCCGCAGGTGCTTCGCGTCTACGCTGGGCGCTCACGCTCTCCACCCTCGCAACCCCATTCGATACGTAGTCCGTGCACCCCCCACGGATGCTCGCCTCGCACTCTCCTCCTCTGCCTCCGCCCTACGTCGCCTGCCCTCCCTCTTCTTGGCTGCCGCCTTAGTACTGCCCCCTAACTCTGCCCATCTCCTCGCCGCTCGCCGCCACGCCAGCAGCGTCGATCCCGCAATCCCCCCCTCCTCCCTTCCCCGGATATCGGCCTCGTCCAGAAAAGTCACCCGTCTAGAAGTCTCTGTCCTAGCTCTTCCCCTAGCCTGTGCTGCCAAGGCCTCGCTCCCCAGCGTGAAGATTTGCGTGAGCTCGGCTGATACGTTCCCAACAATGCTCCCAACGATTTGTCTCACTAATATCCCCCCACCCGCGTCGATCTCAGCCCATCCCTGAGGAATACCGCATGCACTTCCAAATGGGCAAGCAAACCATGTCTCACACGGAACTTGGTCAACCCCACCCCTTCCCGGTCCCAGTACTCGCCTGCGCACGTTGATAATCCTACAGATTGCCCACCACCTTTCCGCCGTCCAGCTGGGTTCACATGTAGGAATGGGGACATCCTCCAACCACACATCCCGAAGGGCTCCGAACACTCCGCGCCACCGTGGTAACGCAGGCGGTAACAAGAGCTTCCCCCGGTATCGCACCCTCGGGTCTTCCGGCATTGCTCTCGACTGCTGTGCCCTTGGGCTTTCCCATGCATGTCTGCCAGCCAGCTGGATGGCCGGGAGAGTCGCCCAAGTGCCCGCCGCCCAGCTTCTGTGAAGTGCCCGTAGCTCAGCAGCTCTCTCATGTCCCCCTCTCGCCACCACCTGCCTCCACCCTTTCAAGACTGTCGTCAAGCACCGCATCTCCGCACATGCTTCCCTGGCTACCCTTATCGCCGGTTGCATTAGTGATTCGGCGGCCCATGCCCACCTGCATACTACCAGCACCAGGCGTTCCAGCGCATGAGCCGCCTTCTTCCCCGGATCCGCCATGCGAACCACTCCTGCAAGCACCCTAAGCAACTTATATGCACGGTCGCCGTCCTGTGCAGGTAGCACGCGCGCAGCCGCCGCACGTGAGCGAAGTGTTGGTGGTGCAAACTGTCCCAGGCCCGCCTGCATCACACGTAAGGCTTCCACCCACTCGTCACACTGTCCCGAATGTGCCACATATTGTTCCCCCTGACGCAGAGCAGCCACAATGGCAACACGTTCAGGTTGTAGTAGCGAGCACTCCGTGGCCGCGTGCCACCATGTGCATCCCTCTACCGCCCCACACGCACATCGTACGCCCCGGAACAAACGGTCCATCATACCTGGCCAACGCTTCGGATCCGACGCAAACCACCGACAACACCCAATTGCAGACAACACGTCCTCCGCCTCCTCTGAATCCTCCCCCTCCTAGGAACCAAATCACCCTCCTCTGCCCACACCGAGTCATGTGAGGCCGCCCGCAACACCGACACCACTCGATGTTTTCCCCACTGCCGCGCCGCCTCCCCGTCGGTCACAACACCCTGTCTCTTCCCGAAGTGCAGCGAAACATGGTCCCGAGGGCCTAAACCCGGCACCGCATGCATCTCCGCCGACATGGCCTCCTTAGCAACTACATCCACCCATTCGTTTGGAAGTGCTCCTTTGTGAGAATGTGTGTGCACCAGGATGACCACATTGAACCGAGCAACTGCCCTCAACCATGCTGAGTGCCAGTCATCTCTCCTGTAGTCTGCTTTGTGTCGATCATGGGCGCGCACAAACGAGTTCAATGCCTCCACTGGAGATGTGCAGTCGAACAATACCATCACCCTTGCGCACCCCTCCTCTGCCAGCACGTCCAACTGGGCCGCAAATTCCGCCAGGAAAGCACTGTCATCCCCTTCGCTAGCCAGCGCTCGTCGGATACACACCCCGTCGTGTCTTATACAACCTCTGCTCATCGAAGGCTTGCCAGGATCGTCACTAGCTTTGAACGACCCGTCGATGGCCCACACTGCCTGGACTCGCTACTCCTGAGCAATAGCTCGCGCCCTGTCAAATAAGCTACGCGAAGCACGCGGACAAAGAAACGTTTTACCCCTCCACTTGGCACGCTCCTCCTCGGACATGCTGGCGAACTCAACCACCGGTACATGAGCCAGAGCCCGCCGCGCATTCCAAAACAGTTGTCCCACCACCCCGAGGCCCTCCTTGGATGCCACCCTCTCCCCCGTGTCATAACACAGATGTATCTCGTCGTTCAGTTGCAGGTGACAATCTTCCCTCTCAAGCGCTACTCCCATGTCCTCCGCTTCCTCCTCGGCGACAGCCGCATCCAGTTCGACCAACTCCCGAGCCTTATGTTCGTTGCCAACTTTCAGAACTCGTTGCGGCAAGTGAGCCACGACCAGTGTGCCCTCTCTCCGCCAGTCGCGCCACGCCGAGAGCCCATGGCGCCGAGGCAGTGCTACCGGCTCCGCTGGCCTTCCGCATTCCTGGTGCAGTTTCCGCCTTAACATCTCCCTCAATTGATGTCCTTCCCTCCTGTGCGCCTGGCCCCGTCGACGTCCCGAATGAACCGCCATATGTCCGGAAGCAATATCCGATTGCCCCCTGCCCCGGTCACGGTGCAACGCCACACGGCCCCCTCACCACTCGCGGGCTGTCGGGTTGACCAACTTTTCTGACTGCCGGGTTGACCAACTTTTTGCTGTCCACGAGCTCCTATCGCACGATCCTTTGCGTCCCCCTTCCAGGTGGACACCGGACAGCAAACTCCCCTCGACACGAGACGACTGGTTATGCGTTCCTACGCCCCCTTTGCGGCTACAGTAAGCAGAGGCCACCTCCTTCTAGCCTCGGCGAACGACAGCCATCGCGATGCACCCTCAAATCGTCCGGCCATGTGTTCGACTTCGACAATGAGAGCCTGCAGCACCTCCGGCTCCACCGGCAACCCGAGCCCAGATGGTTCGAACAAGGAGGTAGAAAGAAAGCCACACCATTTCTGGCTGGAGGCGTTGAGTCCGTCATCGGCGTCCTCCCCCCCTTCTCTAGTAAACCCGCCATGCCCCGTGCAAACCTCGATATAGATGAGGACCAGTGCGTCAGACACATACCGTACCTGCGTCGTGTCAAGTGAACGTCTCAGAGCATCCGTCACGTGGCGGCCATCCCACTTAGCTGGGTCGACCCGGCATCCCCAGCTGTGTAACGCTTCAGCGAATGCGGCACGCACCGTATCCCTCAATTGACATCGTTCTGCCGACGCCATGGCCCTCGTGGCCGTCCGCCACAGTGCCTGGGCTCCAACCTCGAAGAAATGCACTTTCGGAGACTGTAGTGCGCCAATGCCGTTGTTGAGGTTTGAGACGAACAGAGTGGCTTGGATCGGCGCAGACACGTACGACACGATGGCACCGTAGAGTTGCACATTGAGAAGTTCCCACGCGGCGCGTGCATCGACGTCTTGGCTACTAGGTCGGCCAGCGATGCCTTGAGCGACTAGGTTAGATAGAGCAGGGCGTTTCCAGGCAATCCAAGCGGTGAAGCCGATTAACCAAGATATGAACGTGGCGGAGGTGCCGTTGAAGGTGGAGGCGGATGGACCACCTGAGCCATCGCCGTCGCCAGCGAAGGTACCAACCATGCACGTGAAGAATACGACGGAGGTAAGCAGGCGGGGGGTCGTGAGCAACAGGCGTGGACCTCTGACCCATGTTTCTGTGAGCTGCAAGCCAATGGAGGAGGCAATTGCGGCGAAGGCGACAAGGATGTAGCCAATTGAGTGTACGAATGTATCAACAGCAGTGCTGGAGGGGCGCACAGGGACACGGCGTACGACAGAGTGGCGAGCTCGACGCTTCGCATAAGAGCGGTCCATCTTGGTCATTGATCTCGAGTTGTACATAGCCTCGGGTAAGAGAATCTCCATCCTATCAAAGTAGAAGATGCCAAGGTCGGTACGGCGGCGACGCACAAACAGTACGCGCATGTATGAGAGGTATTCGCCATCGATGAGTAGGGCGCCGTCGAGCGCGCCACGAAGCGGCTCGATCATCACGAAAGGGTTGATGTGAGGGAGTGAATGCTCACACGAGTGGCATGGAGACCACGGGCAAGTGACCACCCAAGGGATGGGCGACGCGTCGGAGAAGGACACACAACCGGACCAAACGTCGAAAGGGGTTTGGCACTGCAGTGCATGCCCGGAAGGAGGTTGATGTGCCGCACACGGATGCACACACGGCGGGTGAGAGCGAAGGCCATCGGGAGCCGTACGGGATGCAAAATGACCGCACAACGGCGGAGAACACGGTGCGCTCGCCAAAGGATTGGTATGCGCAAAGTTCGGAGTAGTTGCATAATTGCAAACGGTAATATCTGCTAGAGCAGCAGAGCAGGGGTCCATGGCGATAGCATTGCCTTGCACCATGGATTCCGGGCGACATGGTAGGTCCCCAAGAAAGCCACACGAGTCATAATAATCGCACGACAGCGGAGAACACAATACACCCGCCAAAAGGTTGGTATGCTCAAAGCCCGAGGTAGTTGGTATGCGCAAAGACCGAGGTAGTTGAATAAGTGCAGACGGTTGCATCAACTTCACTGCGGCAGCCATGCACAACAGTAGGGCTAACTGCATACGGCGAATGCGAGAGACTCCGGGAGGCGTTCGAGGGTAAAAGAGGCGCAAAAGAACCGCACGACGGCGGAGAAAGCGTTGGTTCCGGTCGTGCATGCGAAGACGGCGATTCGCAGGTCTCCGGTGTGGCTGAATGCGGTGCAGCAGTAGGTGCACTGCAGCAGCAACTTTGAGCACACAATTGCTCAAGTTGCGAGAGAACGCGGCCACCAACGGAACCCGCGCGCGGAAGGAATGAACCGCAGGCACACGGAGAGGCAATACTTCCGGTCGTGCACGCGAAGGCGGCGATCCACCTTTCTCCGGGGTTGCTAAATGCGGTGCAGTAGCATATGCACTGCAGGAGCAATCATTATGCACTTACGAAGAGTCACCAGTTGTCGGGCGCGCAAGACGAGTGCGATTCGCGGAAGGTATCTCGGATGAATGCATTTGCGGCGGTTCGGACGCAACACTCGAGCATGCGGGCGGAGCACAGCCGATTGAATGTGCATGGTTGGCACATTCTGTAGTATCAGGGCCTAGACTCGGATGATCATCAAAGTCTATGGAGGAAGGAGCCTCAGAAGCGTGCATAAGCACGGGGGGCACGATTGCCCAAGCGTCGCTGTAACACATCGCATTACCGCATGGCGGCGGCGTCCTCGGTCCAGAAGGGAAAGCGAGGGATGCACCATGGGTTCACAAGTGAGTGTTGGCAACGAAAGAGGGGATGCCCCTCAATGAGCGGATGAAGCACACTCACTTGGTTCCTGATCAGGAAGCCATATCGCCCAGCGTGAAAGACGGGGGCGCTCGCCGCCTCGTGGGCACGTCACACATGGGCGGCGGGGGATGCCCAAAGGGCGATCACCATTCGAGAGAACATCGAAGATTAAATTACTCAACACCCGACGAAACGGAACTAGAAGTACGGACAAATCGTAATGTACGGGTTTCGGGCGGAGACCAGGAAATACACCGGTTGGGACTTATAGGGAGAGCCCCCCTACAAGTAGAGCGCGCCAATACGCATCGCACTAGAGGCGCGAGATTTCCATGACGAACTCTGTTCCAGCCTGATAGGCGGCGAGGAGGACGGCGGCCGTACGCGAGATGAGAGTGTTAATTTCCTTGACCTTGACGCGTTGCCTGTGGTTGAGCGACGGCAGGCCGAGCGGGTGGTCGCGGTCGCGTAGAGGCCGTGGTCCTGGCTTGCCGTCGCCGGGAGTGAAGAAGCGCGACACCGAGAAGGACCCACACGGTGGCGCGGCAAGTATGGCAAGGAACTCACCGTCGTGTGATCGCTGCAGCAGCTGTTCGTAGAATGAGTCGCGGTGGAGGTCATACTCGCCCGCCGCTATTCAGGGGGTCGTTGTCAACCAGGACTGCGTGAAGCCCCAGTCAAGAAAGGAACGCGGCGAGCCCATCTGGGCGGTTATATGCACCCGAGAAAAGCACCAGCACCGTCCGTGATCTCGCTGCCCCCCCCCCCCCCCCCCCCGTACTGCGCGCGACACGCTTGAATTCTGCCGGCAGACTATGAGATGAGGGGCTCACCGGCGAGACAGGTAGAGGCGCGGGGGGAAGTCCGGGGGGCTGATCAGCGTCTGCATCCGCCGCTATAGCTGGAGGCGTGCCTATTCTCCTGGAGCCGGCGGGGAGCCAGAGCATGTAGGTTTCGTCAACGTACACGTCTGATGTACACACGATGGCGCCGGTGCTGGGCACGAACACGTGGTATGCTCCGGGCGACGACAAGCTACGCCCGAGCATCATACCCGACCATTCGTGGGGCTCTATGTTCGTCTTCGAGTACGCGACCCTCGGCTTGACGGCAAAGGTGCGGCATCCGAAAGGCATGACGCTCATGATCCGCGGAGGCACGCTGGTCACTTCTTCGTAGGACGAGAGCTCAGATCCTGGGGGTCCGGATGTACGGTTGAGCACGTCTACCGCGTGGTCGACCGCAAAGTCCCAGAGTCCGAGAGGGCATCCGCTCGCTAGCATACTGGATCTGACTAGCTCCATGATGGATCTGATGGCTCGTTCAGCGACGCCGTTGAGTGCATGAACGTGCAGGGGGCAGGTCGTGAGCGTGATAAGGTCATCGTCAAGGAACTCACCGAACTCGCGCGAGATGAACTCGCCCGCGTTGTCGGTATATAGCGAGCCGATGACAGCCGTGGGTTCAGCTCGCGACCGATTGAGCAACGCCGTGAAACTGGAGACGAACGCACGGATGCAGGCCGGTGCGTCTGACTTTTTCTTCAAGAAGTACGCAGTTTTGAACGGTGAGTGGTCATCCACTAGCACGAGCATGTATAGCGACCCGCCGCGCTTCGACCCCTAGAATGGACCAGCGATATCGGCGTGCACCACGCGCCCCGGGTACGTACGTTGGTAGCGGTCGCATGTGTGTGACGCACGCGCCGCGTTGGCGGACGTGCAAGCGTCGCATCCGACATCGCGTGCCTTGGCGAGCGATGGTGGCGCGTCGGAGCATCGGCGCGGTAACCGTCGGAGCCGGTCGATGCCGGCGTGGAGTCGGCGGTGCATAGCTTGGGCGGCGACCTCGGATGGGAGAGTAGTGATGTGAGACGTAGACGTGGGGCGATGGATGCCGAGTCCGCGCGCGGTGGCTTCGAGGCCGAGGGCCGAAAGGGCCGGGGATTCGTCGTCGGTAAGGAGGCCCACCACGGCTACGACATGCCATTGGTACACCCACCTACCATCTTTGAAGGGAAGCTCCACTTGATCATCCGACTCTAGGACTGAAATGACGCACTTCGACCCGAACGTTACGTTGACCTGACATGAATTCCACAATTGACGCACCGAGAGGAGCGAGTCGTCGTAAGCAGGAAAGATTCGCACATCCTTGATGATGACGCGCCGGTGGGAGCCATTGCCAGTGTGCGCAAGTACCGGCAAGTCGCCAATGTGGGTGGCCCGACGGACGATGCGGTCAAGTCCCGACATAGTGTCGGTACACTCACGCACGTTCGTCAGATCTCTCACATGTGGATGTATGTGCCAGCTGGCGCCGCTGTCGACCACTAAAGTGATGGCCCGTGCCCCGATGGGCAATCCGCGGGATCGTCGGCTTTTGTGTCGTTTGGCGCCGCTGTACGATAGGCCACGCGCGTCCGTGGCCCAACGATGCTCACGGACGCGCAGATCTATGTGAAGCGGGGGCGGAGCCGGCGGTGAGTGGGCGGCGGCTGCCGTGGCCGCGGTGGAGGCTGAGGCGGGCGCCGTCGGTTCGTCGGAGCGGCATGCGGAGCCGATGAGGAGCAGCCGTTGGGCTAGAACTGTGACGCAGGCACGAACGAGGGACACTAGCTGAATTTTTCGTGGGGGGAAGAAGACCCATGGCCTCGGTATGTGCGGTGCGAGCCTTGCGGTTCCATGCGATACTGCGTTGCGCAAGCGGACCCCTCGAAGCCGCCATGCTTGTCGCCATCGGGCTAGGAAGAATTGGAGTCGGGAGGCGGCAAGGTAGACGCGGAGGGCAACGGAGGCCCCCTTTCCCTTTGATCGGCGGAGAGCGGCCGCGGAGAGGTCCCGGAGATTCCAATTGATGATGATCCCGTGTCCCGTTCGGCCGTATTCGGGTGCGTCGGCGTCGATAACCCCGAGTAGCATCGCCCCGATATGTAGGATCCAAAATGCGGTCAGGGAAGCGAGCGACCAAGGGGCGGTGTATAGACGCAAAGGCTCAGAAAATGAGGCGCCGCAGGCTCATATCGAGTCATCGAAGCTGCGTTCGTAGCGAGAAGTGGGACATCGATGGCGTAGGGCGCCAAAGGGGGAGAGGCGCTCTCCCCGGTGTTGGGCGCTAGCCTGCGAGCGCCCGAGCCAGCGCGATATACGCCATAGTGGACGGTAAACGACGTACGTGAGCATGAAGGCAACGCAGGCGGCCGCCGTGCACAGGTTCACGAGGGGGGCCGCAAGAGAGTAGGCCGTGGAAGCTCGGGTGAAAGGCAGGTGCAGCGCACCTGCGTCAAGAAGCGCGCGCGCGGCGAGCGCAGCCACCAGAATCAATGTTGCTGACGCAGCTACTACTCCGGCTAACGCAGACGCCAGCGGCCCGTTAGCTCGGGGAGGACTGGAAAGTTCGACCGCGGCGGCGGAGTGTGGCCGGAGCGCTACATGCGCGATGGCGTTTCCCGCGCACATCGCGTCGTGTACATCCGAATAAGTGGGGTCGCGCCGCATGGCGCGCAGTTGGTCGGCGGCAGCCAGCACATCGGACGCAGTGAATGATGACGGAATCAGAGGGTGCTGTCGGATGGCCTCAACTGCCTCGAGGGCGGGTAAAGGATTGCGCGGAGGAGCGCCCGCGGGAGGATCAGGCGGTTGCAGCCGGTCGAAGGCGGATCGTCGCTCAGGTAGGGCGGCACTGATTTCATCTTTCTCAGGAGCCGGGGGACGCTTAACGGGAGCGACCGGTAGACTGACAGTTGAGAGCGTCGCGGTGGGGGAGCGCGCCTGAGAGCGCGCGTGCGAAGATTGGGAGGTGGCTTCACTTCCGACATCCGAGCCGTCCGCTTCGTTGTACCTATGGTCGCTCGACATCGCGGGGCCTTCGTCATCGCTGAGGCGTTGTGACGCATTGTCCTAATCATCCTCGACGAGCCCGGCAATCAGTCCCAATTCTGCCAGCCGCAGCGTCATTTGTCGATCGGCGTCGGTTGGGCCTGCCACCGCGCCTCGCGCGACGATCGGCTCGCCGCTCGCAGAACCGAGCTGGATGGATTTTTTTTCGCCTGACACACCATCGAGTAACGAACGAAGGGGGGGCGCAACTACGCCAGCGGCTGCGATCGCTGTACCCTCGGCAGCCTTGGCTGTGTCCGCGTCGGCTCTTTCGGGGCATTTGCTGTTGAAATGCTTGCCGTCACAACCGTACTGAGATTTCCAGCGGCAAGGTCCCCATTCGCGAGGGTTCCAGGTGTCATTGGGCTCTGGTCCGGGTTTACGGTCCTTATTAGCGTCTTTGCCTCTGCCTCGGCCTGTGGCACCGTAACCGACCATATTTGATCTCCCGGAGTCAGCGTCAGCGTCGCCGAGGACCTCCAATATGCATATGGTGGTTTTAGTGAGGTCGCCCTCGGTCGGCGTTTCCCGGTCGCAAGCGGCAATGCTTGGTTGATTCGTTTGGCTGCGCCACACTGGGCGATGGCAGCCCCACCTCAAAGAGTGATGTAAGGCAGCCCAGCAGTGCTGACGCAGCCTTGGGTGATAATGCCTTGGCCGCATGTGTTCCGAGGATGCGCAAGAGTTCTCGGCCGCTGCCTCCGGACTTGGATTCGTAGTCGTCTCGTACAGTCTCGTTGCCTATGCGCGAAAGTATCCATTGGTTGAGCGCGAGATCTAGGGCGTCAATCTCTTCAGGGCCCTCAACATAACGGTTATGCAAGACGGTTAGATTGGGCACCTGTCCTTGGGCGCCCGCGGCCAGCGAAGGGTCAGATGCAAAGGCGAATCTGATCATCGCTTTGGCCATGATGGCTGGGTGTGTGGAAGGGTCACTTGGAGAAGGGCTGTCGTAGTCGAAGGGACCGAAAGACCTGTCCATCAACGCTGCTGCGTGGTTGGAGCTGACGCAGCACACTTTCCCGCGTGAGGAGCGGTAACTGCGTCTGATGAGGGCATCGAAGGATGCATCGGCTGTGGGGATGTCCTTGCGGAGCTTGGCATACCACCCGGGCATGCGAATCGGGGATGAATCCCAGACATCCTCCTCGTGCTGAATAATAGACGCAACCAGGTCTTGATCGAAGACCGTGGGCAGTTTGCCGCGTTTTGGCGGAGCCATGGGCTCGATAGCGCAGTGGTAAGCGGGGTACCTCGAGAGCCCCGAAGGGACTGAGGTGCTACCAGTCGGAGTAGGATGCGGCCGTCCCGAGGGCCGCTAAAGCCGCGCAGACCGTGGGGGTCCGCCACCGTGGGCACTCTATCCGAAGGTTGAATGAATTAACAGGTACAGGACTGGCTATTGGACTATTAGCCTGAGGCCCGGTACACAGAGACAGGGTACAAGGCTGGAAAGTTAAAGTGAACTTCAACAAAGACCTGGTAGGTAGAGATGTCGACAGCGGTGGTGGATCGGCCGGTGGAGCAGGAGTGGACGTGGGCGCTGACGGATCCGCGAGTCCGTCACGTCGCATTCCAACCGGCCGTTGAGGGTAAATGTGCTCGCGGAACAAGCATTCGGACGTGGTATGCACTCGGCCGGTAGCTGGAACGAAGACGTGGTAGGCCCCCGGGGAGCGGGCACTGCGTCCCAAGTTAATGCCGACCCATGCGCAAGGATCAATCGTGGTTTCGGAGTACTGTTCGCGCGGCTTGAGGGCAAACACGCGGCACCCGATTTCGGCCTTTCAAAGGCATGATCTGGAGGATGCTGGGCCTCGCGCCGGTCAGCATCTCAGACGAAGAGGGTCCATCTGGCCGGTCGGGGACAGGACCGGACGTGCGGCTAAGCACGTCGATGGCCATGTCGAGGGCGTAGGGCCAGTGGCTGGCCGATACGCCGCTGTGTCCGAGGTACGATCGCACGAGAGTCATGGAAGAGCGTATGCCTCGTTCGGCCACGCCATTTAGCTGATGGACGTGTGGAGGGCTGGTAGTTTGAGCCACGAGCGTGTCGTCCAGGAATTCCTTGAATTCACGAGAGATGAATTCCCCCGCGCTGTCTGAATGGTACGTACCGACGAACCTGATCGGAGCGGATGAGTGGAGGTTGAGGAGACGGTTAAAGGAAGTAATGAACGTACGAATGCGGGAGGGGGCTTCGGATTTCTGTTGGAGAAAGTATACCCACTTGAAGCGGGTGTGGTCGTCCACAAGGACCAGCGCGTACCGACATTTGCCTACGTACGAGGAAATGAAAGGGCCCGCGATGTCACCATGTACCAAGCGACCGGCGTGAGTTGGCTCGTAGCGGGATGTGGGATGAGATAGGCGGGATGCGTTAGCAGCCGCACAGCTCTCGCACGTCAGCTCCATTGCACTGGCGATGTGGCGCGGCGCGTCAGACGACCGATCGCATAGGCGGCGGATATGGTCAAGTGAGACGTGCAGGCGACGGTGGAGAGCGGAGGCCAAGTCATTCGCGGTAAGGGCCTCAAGATGCGATGTAGAGGTGGAAGAGTGAATGCCACTCTTAAGGCTGTAAGCTCCCCCTCCGACCGTGGAGATATGTGCTCCGCTCATGGCGTTGGCGACGACTCCCACTGGCCACCGGAAAAGCCCTTGCTCGCGACTGAATGTGAAGCGGAGCGGCTCGTGGTTCTCATCCAGATTTCGTTCACACACTATGGAGCGCGTATCTCTGAAGATGCAGTCCATACGGGACGTGTACCAAAGTTGGTCCACCGAAATGAGCGTGACGGCGAAGAGGGGCGAGTATCGGACGCCGCGTAGGACCAGCCGGAATTCACGACCCCGGTTAGTCACGTGCGATGATCGTCATGTCCTCCCACATGGGTGCAGGAGATTACTTCGCCATCGGCACTGACAACCGCATCGCGACAGGCCCGTACGTTAGTGAGACCCTCGAGGCAGTTGTGGACGTGCCACATACACCCACTGTCGATGATGAGGCCAAGCCAGCACGTGAACGGAAATGCAGTGCGCCAACGCGGGGTCCATAGCACTCGAGGCTTGCTACCAGTCGGCGCGGATGAGTAGGCCGGATCGTCGGTAGTAGGCGACTTCGTGGGTGGTCTGCGTTTGCGCTTATTCGGCGCGGATGAGTAGGCCGGATCGTCGGTTGTAGGCGACTTCGTGGGTGGTCTGCGTTTGCGCTTATTCAGAAGCGCGTACCCCACTTGTGGAGTGTCGTAGTTGACTGGAGAGGCGGTGGAGGTTAACTCGTCGTGCAGACGCGCGGCTGCCGCTGCGGCAGCTAGTACGGCAACTGGAGGCAGTCCTGGCACTCGGTGAAGAGACGACGGGCAGTTGGCTATTCGGACGCTTCCATGGAACTTGCCGGGGCGTGGAGCGTGTGCGATCCGCGGTGTCTTTGGCCGTCGGCACGATGGTGGATGGGCGAGTGATGTCGGCTTGACCACCAGCGTGGGAGCGTGTGCGATCCGCGGTGTCTTTGGCCGTCGGCACGATAGTGGATGGGCGAGAGATGTCGGCTTGATCCACCACTTCTTTGTCAGGGCGGTGAGGCCGGGTGGTAGGCCACCACCCTGCGACGCCCCCTTAGCCTGCGTGCGTCCACTCACAAATCTCAGAAATGGCTTATGCAGGAGAGGTGGCCAAACAGGATTAGGCTGGAAGAGATTAGAGGAATGCCTCATCGCTCAGGAGAAGTGGGATCAGTGTCAGGCGATCGAGGAAAGGCGACAACCACTCTGGCTCACCGGGGTCATGTGGAGGCTCGTGCGGTTCCGAGAGGATGCCGAGGCCCCGAAAGGAAGGTGGGTCGCTGTCGGTTGTCGCCATGGCAAGTAGTTGCGAGGATCGCCCCAAGCGAGACTGGCAGGAGGCGCCATCCAGCGTGCACGACCCAGGACGCGGCACTGTAAGCGAAAGTGACGGCCGTGGGTCGGGATGGAGGCGGAGCGGTAGGGTCTTGACGGACGAGGAATCCGTCAGCCGACCAGAGAGTGCATCCCTCATCGCACCCGCTACCGCGACCGACTAAGATTGCCCCAGCTGGTGCAAGGCGTGAGGTGGTCGGACCCTGGGACGAGCAGCGAACCACCAGCGCGGCCCCCTGATCATCGTGGAGTTCGAGACCCATGCAGTGACGAGTGCTCCCGAGGCCATCTGCCTCAATGCGTGCGAAGAGAAGGGCAGGCGCGTCTGAGGCCAGGACCACGCCGCAGGGAAGCACACATGGAGGCGGTGTGGATGGCGCGGCGACAGTAGTGGGTGGAGCAATTCGCGGCGATTCTGTCACGGCGGTTGGGGCGGCCGGCGATGGCAAAGCCGGTCGGAGGCGCAACCGCCGGCGTGGAGACCGGGACGCGGAGGCCCATGGGCACTGAGACTGACTTCGTCGAAGTGCGCGCGTGGGGTGTCGACGTCACGGGGGGGCGGAGCGATGACCTCAACCGGCGGGAGTCCAACCTCGGCCCTCATCTCAGCCAGCATGTGCACCCTAGAGCGAGCGGTTGATTGGAGAGCCGCCTGGGGAAGAGGTTGACGCACGATCCAATTTGTTGCTTCACCGACGAGTAAATCTTTAGTGGAGAGGTCGCCGTTAGTGCCGCCACAAGGGGATCGTGCCTTCTCTTCGTCCTGGACAGGTGGTATAAGGCAAGGAGGTGGCGCCGCTGTTTCTATGGGGCCTGGCGCTGCATGTGCGGCAGATAGCATCCGAGCTGAGCCTGTGGCCCTCACATCAGATACATCGATGGAGGCAGGGATACCGGACTCGACCAAGGTGGCTAGTGCAACGTCCGCCGCGTCGACGCAAACGTCCTCCCCCCGAGTATATAGTGAATCCATTTCGGCGGGCTGACAAGGTGGCAGCACTGCCGCCGACACGCGTGTGTCCCTTTTTCGCGTCAAGTGAGGCTGAGGGCTTCGGTGGAGTTTGGTTGTGTTTGCAGTCGTAACCGCAAATGGTGGCCGCCATCGACTCCGTAGCCACAAGGGGTGTCTACACCTTTGACGTAGATTCGGAGGCCGTCCTTCCACAGACGACTGTCACGGACCTTGGCGTTCTTTGCCATCTCCAGCTTGGAGGCCTTTGCCACGGCCTCCTCCGTCGCCTTGGATGCGGACCGTCGTCGAAGCGACCCTGACCGGAGAGCGCGCCACGAGGCCGACCGGACGCGGCCTCCATAGTGTATTCCTTGTCGAGCAATGTTTTGATAATTTCACAGTTGCGTTCAAGATCAAGGGCAGGTTTCTGAACGGTAAGCTAGAAGTCAAGCTTGGCGGCCACTAAGGGGCCGAGCGCGCGCACGGCCGCGAGGTGCGTCACGACTTGCGCAGCCTCGCTGTGGGAGGCTGGACCTGACTAGAGGTTCGCTTCATCGTACTTACGCTTGTACTCGTCAAATCCAACTGAGGAGACGAGCAGGATCCCCTGTTCTATGACATTTGATCTGATTTTGGAATTGCTCGCGACGAGCTCTGAGCTCACGACCGTGAGCTCGCTCGCGATGAGCGTGAGCATCG
>CATOSE010000411.1:0-16140 GCA_951812265.1 Taphrorychus bicolor | reverse complement strand
GTACTCTAATACGCAATTTAGCACGTTTTAAGTCGTTTTACATCAAATTCTACTGGTTTTAACTGAAAACTTAAAATTACACCAAAAAACCACTAATTGTACTGAAATACGCATTTTAGCACGTATTAAGTCGTTTTACGTCAAATTCTGCTGGTTTTAGCTGGAAACATAAAACTACACCAGAAAACCACTAATTGTACTGAAATACGCAATTTAGCACGTTTTAAGTCGTTTTACATCAAATTCTACTGGTTTTAGCAGAAAACTTAAAATTACACCAAAAAACCACTAATTGTACTGAAATACGCATTTTAGCACGTATTAAGTCGTTTTACGTCAAATTCTGCTGGTTTTAGCTGGAAACATAAAATTGCACCAAAAAACCACTAATTGTACTGAAATACGCATTTTAGCACGTATTAAGTCGTTTTACGTCAAATTCTGCTGGTTTTAGCTGGAAACATAAAACTACACCAAAAAACCACTAATTGTACTGAAATACGCATTTTAGCACGTTTTAAGTCGTTTTACGTCAAATTCTGCTGGTTTTAGCTGGAAACATAAAATTACACCAAAAAACCACTAATTGTACTGAAATACGCATTTTAGCACGTTTTAAGTCGTTTTACGTCAAATTCTGCTGGTTTTAGCTGGAAACATAAAATTACACCAGAAAACCACTAATTATACTCAAATATGCATTTTAACACGTTTTAAATCTTTTTACGTCGAATTCTACTGGTTTTAGCTGAAAACTTAAAATTACACCAGAAAACCACTAATTGTACTGAAATACGCATTTTAGCACGTTTTAAATCGTTTTACGTCGAATTCTCCTGGTTTTAGCTGAAAACATAAAATTACACCAAAATATCACTAATTGTACTGAAAAACGCAATTTAGCACGTTTTAAGTCGTTTTACATCAAATTCTACTGGTTTTAGCAGAAAACTTAAAATTACACCAAAAAACTACTAATAGTACTGAAATACGCATTTTGGCACGTATTAAGTCGTTTTACGTCAAATTCTGCTGGTTTTAGCTGGAAACATAAAATTACACCAAAAAACCACTGATTGTACTGAAATACGCATTTTAGCACGTTTTAAGTCGTTTTACATCAAATTCTACTGGTTTTAGCTGAAAACTTAAAATTACACCAAAAAACCACTAATTGTACTTAAATACGCATTTTAGCACGTATTAAGTCGTTTTACATCAAATTCTACTGGTTTTAGCTGAAAACTTAAAATTACACCAAAAAACCACTAATTGTACTAAAATACGCAATTTAGCACGTTTTAAGTCGTTTTACATCAAATTCTACTGGTTTTAGCAGAAAACTTAAAATTACACCAGAAAACCACTAATTGTACTGAAATACGCTTTTTAGCACGTTTTAAGTCGTTTTATATCAAATTCTACTGGTTTTAGCTGAAAACTTAAAATTACACCAAAAAACCACTAATTGAACTGAAATACGCATTTTAGCACGTTTTAAGTCGTTTTACATCAAGTTCTACTGGTTTTAGCTGAAAACTTAAAATTACACCAGAAAACCACTAATTGTACTGAAATACGCATTTTAGCACGTTTTAAGTCGTTTTACATCAAATTCTACTGGTTTTAGCTGAAAACTTAAAATTACACCAAAAAACCACTAATTGTACTGAAATACGCATTTTAGCACGTTTTAAATCGTTTTACGTCGAATTCTCCTGGTTTTAGCTGAAAACTTAAAATTACACCAAAAAACCACTAATTGTACTGAAATACGCATTTTAGCACGTATTAAGTCGTTTTCGTCAAATTCTGCTGGTTTTAGCTGGAAACATAAAATTGCACCAAAAAACCACTAATTGTACTGAAATACGCATTTTAGCACGTATTAAGTCGTTTTACGTCAAATTCTGCTGGTTTTAGCTGGAAACATAAAATTACACCAAAAAACCACTAATTGTACTGAAAAACGCAATTTTGCACGTTTTAAGTCGTTTTACATCAAATTCTACTGGTTTTAGCTGAAAACTTAAAATTACACCAAAAAAACACTAATTGTACTGAAATACGCATTGTAGCACGTTTTAAGTCGTTTTACATCAAATTCTACTGGTTTTAGCTGAAAACTTCAAATTACACCAAAAAACCACTAATTGTACTGAAATACGCAATTTAGCAAGTATTAAGTCGTTTTACGTCAAATTCTGCTGGTTTTAGCTGGAAACATAAAATTACACCAAAAAACCACTAATTGTACTGAAATACGCATTTTGGCACGTATTAAGTCGTTTTACGTCAAATTGTGCTGGTTTTAGCTGGAAACTTAAAATTACACCAAAAAACCACTAATTGTACTGAAATACGCATTTTAGCACGTATTAAGTCGTTTTACATCAAATTCTACTGGTTTTAGCTGAAAACTTAAAATTACACCAAAAAACCACTAATTGTACTAAAATACGCAATTTAGCACGTTTTAAGTCGTTTTACATCAAATTCTACTGGTTTTAGCAGAAAACTTAAAATTACACCAAAAAACCACTAATTGTACTGAAATACGCATTTTAGCACGTATTAAGTCGTTGTAACGGTTGAAAACTGTCGCTAGAATTAGTCATGCAAATGCGGATATTTGTCGTCTATTTGGGGCTGAAACGTTTGTTGTTCTACTCGAGTGTAAAGATTTGAGGTTGTTTATTTACCTTTTTTGCTAACCTGTGGAAGATGGATAGGGTTCACGTTTTGTCTTGTCAGGGGTCTCAGGACTATGCTGGCAGTGAGTTGCGCCCATTTTCCTTGCCTTTGTTTCAATAAGGGAGGCCACAGATTTTATTAAGTGTGGGAAATTATAACCTCAAAACTTGGAAAATAAATAAACAACTGACTTATTTCAAATGTCGCATTAATTGACTGATATATTGACGGATTTGTTGGGTGAATTGTGTAGATATGGAGGTGACTGCTTATCCACCTAAGTGCTTCGGTTTCTTGGCCGGAAGTCCGCCTTGTTTGAGAGGACTTTGCAAATTCTTTGCTTGCAACTAATAGCCTTTGTTAGCTGTTCGTAAGTCAAACGTTATTTTATGATAATATCACTAGATGAAATGGAAAACATATGGGACAAACTTTAAGTGGTACATTTTGCTTATTTTCTGAGGAGTAAAAAGGGTAGCGAGAGCAAGTATTTTGGGTGTCGTCCTAAAACGCCTTTCGATAACAATGAGAGTTGTCATTCGTCAATTGTTCGTTGCGCGCTGGCGCTCTCGACCAATATCTTTTCCCCTCCTCCACCTTTTATCTATTGAAAATCGGAATATCGGTGAAGATCTTTCTTTCTGGATCAAGACACGTGGAAGACAACACTCATCTCTTCGCTGCTACTCATTTCGACGTAAAAGTGTAAACCACTACGTGGGATTTAGTCGATTTGTAGTAGTATTTCAACTTCCCTTAGTTGGTGTTAGTTTTGTGGTCACTCGACCAGTTTTTGGGACATTTTTGGATGAGGGAAGTTGAACCGAATTTCGGGATTGTGCAGCAAGAGGTAAGTTCACGTCGGCCATCTTCTTGGTTGAGGGGTTTTCTTTTCCTTCCACTGAGCCTTTTGTATTTTCTTTCTATCAGAGTTTGGGCCTACAAGCAAAGCATTTGTCAACTTATACTACGATCCAGGGCCACACAAGCCAATGTACCACGTGTCAGCAAGGTTAATGTGAGGGCTGAAAGCAGCCACACCACGTGTTTATTTTGTTCTGTTTTTGGAAACCCTCGTGGACGAGGTAATTATTCATTAATTTATCTATGTTTAGAGATTTATGATTTTTCTTTATTTGTTCGATTTTTCCAATCCAATCTGGGGTCATTACGGGGTTAAATTGTCTGGGTGGATTTGTTACAATTATTGAATAACTTTTGTTTATTTTATTTATTGAATTTAAGTTTACGAAGTCCATTTGATGTAAAGTAGTTCATGAGCAAAATTTTCAAGTCACTTTATTGGTTAACTTGTATGTAATCGCTTCACGAAACATACATTTAAAGGAAAAATTAACTAGATCAAGGGACATCCTAGTAAATAATGTCCTTCCTAGGGTGTTCCAAGGGGGCCTACCGCCACCAATTAGTGTTCCAAGGGGGCCTACCGCCACCTTTAGTCTTTCCAGGGAGGCCAACAGCCACTTTTGTGTTTCCAAGGGGCTACCAGGCACCATTATTGTTACTGAAGGTTAATCACCACGTTATTGTTACCGAGGGGTGCAAATCACCACCTTATTGTTCGAAAACCACCACTATTGTGTGTAAGAGGCAGACAGCTACCACCATAATTTTTGGAGGGCCAATAGCCACTACCTTTTGCGTTGTTTTGGACCTAAGGCGTCTAGCCTTTGTGACCATCTGTAATAGCGTCGTGTCAAGCTAAGTAGTAGTATTTAAGTTAACCTGTTTTTTTTATTGTTACGCTTGGTGATCACCACTAGGGGAATATTTTCCAGACAATTGTGATAAGTAGAATTAAGGAAAATCTTTCACTCATTGACTTGAAGTACAATCATCATATTGTACAACATTGATTTCGTTCTTTGATATTATAGGACATAAATTAAACTTGTTAGTTTTATTTTGTTTGCAAGTACTATGGGTATTTTGGAAGAGGCTAAAGGGAACTGATCAGCTACCTAACAGCGTAGGATTTTTCCAATTTAATTGATTAAAATTGGTGGCGCCCCGAACTCACTTTACCGGCCGGTTTTGTAGCACTTTTGTTCCTAACCTGATACTTTTCCCTGAGCACTTTTTGAATATTCTAAGATACCTTAACTGAGATTAAAGTGTTACAATTTGGCGCCCAACGTGGGGCCACTTCATCAAAACTTTAAGAGTGAACGGTTTTTCTTATTCTGTGTTGAGGTACTTACTTGATATATTGGTGAACATTAATTTTGCATCTTAAATGAGCAAAATTTGAATTAATATTTGCGAAATATTGTTTGAATTTACTGTGTATAGTGGTGGGTTTTGCATATTGAAGTATAAGATTTTGAACTATTTTTTTTGTAAAAGATAGGTGGTTGTTTGCCTGGATTTGCCAGACATTTTGACATTTTTTTCTTACACTGCTCATCAAGTTGACATTGACCTGTTTGCATATTTCTCATAACACTGCAATATTTACTTTATTTACTTTTGAATTTATATCTTTAAAATGGACTACAAAATGGAAGTCAATTACTTAAAAAAGGACATGTTGATTTATGAATTGTTGGTCAGAGGTATTAATGTTGAGGAAGAAGAGGCAACTGTTGAAAGTTTACGTAGTACTTTGAGGCCTTTATTAAAGTTGGAAAAGCAGGGTAGATCTCTTAAGTATCCACCTTATAGTCTTAATGTCGAGGAAGAGTTGGTGAGAATTAAGTCTCTTTTAAGTGATGTAGAGAGTGGTATAGTTGGTATAGGGGATGAGAATGTTCAATCCAAGTTCATTCGTTTCCAGTCTAGGGCTGTGCATTTGTTGCATAGAATAGAGCGTATTCCAGTACATGAGTTGTCTGAGGAGGAGCAAGAGGTAAAGACGTCTTTGTTGATGGGCACCTTATCGGCATTGGACCGAATGGAGCAGTTGGCTAAATCCAACCCTCAGTTAAGTGAATGGTTGGATGGTCAGGCAGATCCACCACCAGCTGCCCATGCTTCGACACCAGTTCGTACTTATGCAACACCAATTGCTTTACCACCTCCTAATCGTAAGTTTGAGCCAGTTCAGAAATGGGGCTTGAAGTTTACTGGTGATTCAAAACAGATGTCGGTTTATGCTTTTCTGGAGCGTGTAGAGGAGTTGAGAGTAGCAAGGCGTGTTTCAGAGCAGGAATTGTTTGACTCGGCTGTGGATTTATTTTCAGGAAGGGCTTTGAATTGGTTTCGTTCAAATCGAGATAGATTTACCTGTTGGAAGGAGCTGTCCAAGCTGTTGACTACACATTATGAACCGCCTGATTATAAGTCTAGATTATTTAGGGAAATCTTGGATCGAACACAGGATCCTTCAGAGGGCATCGTTGATTATATGGCCACTATGAGTGCACTCTTTCGGCGTTATGATCATTATATTCCACTTCCAGAGGAGGCAAAATTGGAAATTGTCATTAAAAATTTAGCGCCGTTTTACACAACTCAGCTTCGCGTTGTTGATACTATGGAGGAGTTGGAGAAGGAATGTCTTAAGCTGGAGGCAAGAAAGTATCGAGTGGATAATTATGTACCACCCCCTCGGAGGAAAGCTAATCAGGTAGAGCCAGATCTAGCTTTTGTAGAGTCGGTTTCTCGATTATCGGTGAATGAGTTAGGAACTTCAAGTGGTGGAGTATCTTGTTGGAATTGTAAGGCTGAAGGGCATATTAGCCGTAATTGTCCTAAACCCAAGAAGGTACACTGTTTTAAGTGTGGTAAAGAGAATGTTACTGTCCGTACTTGTAGTAAATGTGGAGCTTCGGGAAACGAACAGAGGAGAAGCTGAGTTTGGACAATGCAGTCTCTCCCGATTTTGGTGTTGTCCATAATAATGATTTGTTGGCTAAGCAAGCTGTTTTAGATTTTGTGTTGTCTCATGCTCAAGGTGATCAGCGTCCGTATTTGAAAATTTCAGTTTTAGGAGTCCCAATGTTAGGATTGTTAGATAGTGTAGCTACTAGGACTTTAGTAGGAAGTACTGGTTTTGCTGTATTGCAGCATTTAGGCTTGAAAATGAAGAAGGAGACTTTGTTTTGCACTGTGGCTAATGGTCAGTGTAGTACTAGTGTAGGTTCTGTTCAGGTACCGATGACGTTAGGAGATAAAACCCGCATAATAGATGTACTTGTAATGCCAGAATTTCCTCACAAGTTAATTTTGGGAGTGGATTTCTGGATTGAAATGGCTTTAGTGCCGGACCTAAGACAAGATGTATGGCACTTTGCAGAGAATGATATATTGCCTACTGTTTGTAGTTTACAAGATGAGTTCAGCCTCACTGAAGAGCAGCAGTTTCAGTTAGAATTTGTGGTAGAGAAGGCGATGTCTATCATGAGTAATGGGTTAGGTTGTTGTACCGGTGCAGAACATGTCATTGAATTGGAGCCAGGAGTGAAGCCAGTGAAGCAAAGGTATTATCCGGTTTGCCCTTATAAGCAAAACATCATTAATGAAGCTTTAGATGAAATGTTGTCACTTGGGGTTGTGGAGCCATCAAAGAGTCCTTGGTCAAGTCCAGTTTGTCTTGTTCGTAAGAAGGATAACACTTACAGGTTTTGTTGTGATTATCGTGTTCTTAATAGACTTACTAAAAGGGATAGTTATCCATTGCCCTATATTTCAGCGATATTAGATAGTCTTCGTGATGCACGTTATCTTAGTAGCATAGATATTAAATCCGCTTTTTGGCAGGTACCACTTAGTGAAAATTCTCGAGAATTTACTGCTTTTACTGTGCCAGGAAGAGGGTTGTTTCAGTTTGTACGTATGCCATTTGGGCTGACTAATGCTCCCGCAACTTGGCAGCGGATTGTAGATAATATATTGGGTGCGGATCTCCAACCTAAAGTAATGGTGTACTTGGACGATATTGTGCTGATTAGTAAGACGTTTGACGAGCATTTGAGTTTATTGGAGACTGTTTTCGAGAGGTTGTCTACGGCAGGTTTAGTAGTGTCCAAGGAGAAATGTAAATTTTGTATGGTTCAGCTAAAGTATTTGGGTTATATTGTCGATCGCAATGGTCTTAGGCCAGATCCTGAAAAGGTAGAGGCAATTTTGAATATTCCATCACCTCGTAATGTTAACGAAATTCGTAGGTTTGTTGGTACCGCCTCTTGGTATAGGCGTTTTGTTCCAAATTTTTCGTCTGTCATCTCTCCATTAACGAATATAATAAAGAAGTCGGTTCGTTGGACATGGACACAGGAATGCGAACAAGCTTTCAAAAGTATTAAGGAACGTTTGGTTACCGCGCCAATATTAACTTGTCCTGATTTTAACAAAACTTTTGTCTTGCAGACTGATGCTTCTAATTACGGGATAGGATCAGTACTAACACAGGAATATGATGATGGGGAAAAAGTAGTTTGTTATTTGTCACGATCATTGACTAAGCAGGAGCAAAAGCTAACAGTTACTGAAAAAGAGTGTTTAGCCGTAATTTGGAGTGTAGAGAAGCTCAGGCATTATCTGGAGCACACACATTTTAAAGTAATCACGGATCATCATTCATTATTATGGTTACATAATCTGAAAGATCCACAGGGTCGTTTGGCTCGGTGGGCTTTAAGGCTTCAACCTTACGACTTTGAGTTGATTCATCGTAAGGGAAAGGAACATATAGTGCCGGATTTCTTGTCGCGTTCAGTGTCTGTTCTTGTTGATTGTTTGCAGGTAAATGAGGTTGATTTTGCTGAATCCACTGATCGCTGGTATCGAAAAATGTTTGAGTTGATTGAGATTAACCCTAAGAAATATTCAGCTTGGCGAATTGAGAATGGTTTGTTGTATAAGTATATTAAGGACAGTTCACCGTTGAGCATAGCAGATAAATGGAAATTAGTAGTCCCGAAGGATAAGCGTAAGGCTGTATTGTCACGTTGTCACGACCATGCATCTTCAGGACATGGTGGTGTTTCTAAGACCTATTGGCGCCTACATGAAAAGTATTATTGGCCCAAGATGCGTTCTGATGTGGCGAATTATATCAAGTGTTGTAGTGATTGTAGCCAGAACAAAGTAGAACAAAGAAAACCAGCCGGATATATGGGAGATAGACCGGAGGTTAGAGAACCCTTTCAGGCCATAAGTTTGGATTTTGTTGGGCCTTTGCCGCGTTCCAAACGTGGAAATACCCAAGCATTAGTGGTGTCGGATTATTTTAGTAAATATGTTTTGATTTTTCCTTGTAGGGCAGCGAATGCTAAGGTATTAGTTAAGAACATTGAGGAAGGTGTATTTCTGACCTATGGAGCCCCACAGTATCTGACTTGTGATAATGGAACACCTATGAAATCCAAGGAATTTCAGAAGCTTTGTGACACATATAAAGTAAAAATTTGTTATACAGCGCACTACAATCCTAGAGCAGACCCCGTCGAACGTGTAAACAGGGTAGTGAAAACTATGTTGCGGACTTATGTGAATCAAAGTGATCATAGGACTTGGGATGATCATTTGGCCAGTATCGCTTGTGCTATAAGGACCGCGAGACTGAGACAACAGGGTATTCACCATTTGATGTAACATTTGGGAGAAAATATAGATTGTACGGACAGGACTATAGTGATAGACCTACTGAGACGGAGAAAATGGATGTGGACGAATATGTTAGAGACAAGGTGAATAAAATGCAAGAGCTATATTCTAAGCTGATGAAGCGACACAAAGCGGCACGAGTGAGAGCCCAGCATCATTACAATTTGCGAAGGAGACCCGCCGACCAGTTCTTTGTAGGACAGAGGGTATGGCGTAGGAACAAGGTACTTTCTGATGCTGCAAAGTACTATAGTGCAAAGCTGGCTCCTACATATGTGGGACCGTTTTTGATCAAGCGTCGTACTGGAAGTTGTACTTACGAGTTGCAGGATGAGGATGGTTGTAGCAAAGGAGTTTGGCATGTCGAAAATCTCAAACCAGTAAATGCTCCAACTGCTTAGCCAAGTTTGCATGAAGAGTTCATGTCTGTTTATTAACGTCCAAATATATTATAACAACTTCTTAGTCTCTGTTTTTGGGTCGATGTCTTGCCTTTGTTTTTGGGTCGGTGTCTTGTGTTATGTCGGCGATTCATTTGTTGTTGATTCGTGTATTGTGTAATTTTGTTTTGTTAACAGTTGGTAGGGTTTCATATCAAAATCTTGCGAGGTCTCATTTCTTTCAAGTATCACTAATCTGCAGAGGTAACTGCGAGGTAGTGTGTTGAGTACTAGTACATTGGCGTTGTTTTGTATAAATACTAGTACATTAGCGTTGTTTTCTATGAAATGATTACCTGATAGTGTTGTTTAAATTTTGTGCACCTCCAAACTGTTGAGTTTTCTGGGTAGATGTGTGTTCTCGAACGTCGCATTCCTGTGTCAAGCTCTCAGCTGTGAGCTCAGTTCCTGGATTCTAAATGGGAAAGTAAACCTAATTGTATGTAGTGGTTTTAGTTGGAGCTAATTCTTTCATTTTTGAATGAACATCCAACTGCACACCATGGAGTGAGTAGCTTATTTTTTTTGTTTCTTACTGGAGAAAGTTTTTTTGTTTGGGACTAGAGACCGTCATCGTCGGTCAACTTCAATAATTGAAGTTTCTCTCCTTCCTGGGAAGAGGGGGGATTGTAACGGTTGAAAACTGTCGCTAGAATTAGTCATGCAAATGCGGATATTTGTCGTCTATTTGGGGCTGAAACGTTTGTTGTTCTACTCGAGTGTAAAGATTTGAGGTTGTTTATTTACCTTTTTTGCTAACCTGTGGAAGATGGATAGGGTTCACGTTTTGTCTTGTCAGGGGTCTCAGGACTATGCTGGCAGTGAGTTGCGCCCATTTTCCTTGCCTTTGTTTCAATAAGGGAGGCCACAGATTTTATTAAGTGTGGGAAATTATAACCTCAAAACTTGGAAAATAAATAAACAACTGACTTATTTCAAATGTCGCATTAATTGACTGATATATTGACGGATTTGTTGGGTGAATTGTGTAGATATGGAGGTGACTGCTTATCCACCTAAGTGCTTCGGTTTCTTGGCCGGAAGTCCGCCTTGTTTGAGAGGACTTTGCAAATTCTTTGCTTGCAACTAATAGCCTTTGTTAGCTGTTCGTAAGTCAAACGTTATTTTATGATAATATCACTAGATGAAATGGAAAACATATGGGACAAACTTTAAGTGGTACATTTTGCTTATTTTCTGAGGAGTAAAAAGGGTAGCGAGAGCAAGTATTTTGGGTGTCGTCCTAAAACGCCTTTCGATAACAATGAGAGTTGTCATTCGTCAATTGTTCGTTGCGCGCTGGCGCTCTCGACCAATATCTTTTCCCCTCCTCCACCTTTTATCTATTGAAAATCGGAATATCGGTGAAGATCTTTCTTTCTGGATCAAGACACGTGGAAGACAACACTCATCTCTTCGCTGCTACTTATTTCGACGTAAAAGTGTAAACCACTACGTGGGATTTAGTCGATTTGTAGTAGTATTTCAACTTCCCTTAGTTGGTGTTAGTTTTGTGGTCACTCGACCAGTTTTTGGGACATTTTTGGATGAGGCAAGTTGAACCGAATTTCGGGATTGTGCAGCAAGAGGTAAGTTCACGTCGGCCATCTTCTTGGTTGAGGGGTTTTCTTTTCCTTCCACTGAGCCTTTTGTATTTTCTTTCTATCAGAGTTTGGGCCTACAAGCAAAGCATTTGTCAACTTATACTACGATCCAGGGCCACACAAGCCAATGTACCACGTGTCAGCAAGGTTAATGTGAGGGCTGAAAGCAGCCACACCACGTGTTTATTTTGTTCTGTTTTTGGAAACCCTCGTTGACGAGGTAATTATTCATTAATTTATCTATGTTTAGAGATTTATGATTTTTCTTTATTTGTTCGATTTTTCCAATCCAATCTGGGGTCATTACGGGGTTAAATTGTCTGGGTGGATTTGTTACAATTATTGAATAACTTTTGTTTATTTTATTTATTGAATTTAAGTTTACTAAGTCCATTTGATGTAAAGTAGTTCATGAGCAAAATTTTCAAGTCACTTTATTGGTTAACTTGTATGTAATCGCTTCACGAAACATACATTTAAAGGAAAAATTAACTAGATCAAGGGACATCCTAGTAAATAATGTCCTTCCTAGGGTGTTCCAAGGGGGCCTACCGCCACCAATTAGTGTTCCAAGGGGGCCTACCGCCACCTTTAGTCTTTCCAGGGAGGCCAACAGCCACTTTTGTGTTTCCAAGGGGCTACCAGGCACCATTATTGTTACTGAAGGTTAATCACCACGTTATTGTTACCGAGGGGTGCAAATCACCACCTTATTGTTCGAAAACCACCACTATTGTGTGTAAGAGGCAGACAGCTACCACCATAATTTTTGGAGGGCCAATAGCCACTACCTTTTGCGTTGTTTTGGACCTAAGGCGTCTAGCCTTTGTGACCATCTGTAATAGCGTCGTGTCAAGCTAAGTAGTAGTATTTAAGTTAACCTGTTTTTTTTATTGTTACGCTTGGTGATCACCACTAGGGGAATATTTTCCAGACAATTGTGATAAGTAGAATTAAGGAAAATCTTTCACTCATTGACTTGAAGTACAATCATCATATTGTACAACATTGATTTCGTTCTTTGATATTATAGGACATAAATTAAACTTGTTAGTTTTATTTTGTTTGCAAGTACTATGGGTATTTTGGAAGAGGCTAAAGGGAACTGATCAGCTACCTAACAGCGTAGGATTTTTCCAATTTAATTGATTAAAATTGGTGGCGCCCCGAACTCACTTTACCGGCCGGTTTTGTATCACTTTTGTTCCTAACCTGATACTTTTCCCTGAGCACTTTTTGAATATTCTAAGATACCTTAGCTGAGATTAAAGTGTTACATCGTTTTACGTCAAATTCTGCTGGTTTTAGCTGGAAACATAAAATTACACCAAAAAACCACTAATTATACTCAAATATGAATTTTAACACGTTTTAAATCTTTTTACGTCGAATTCTACTGGTTTTAGCTGAAAACTTAAAATTACACCAAAAAACCACTAATTGTACTGAAATACGCAATTTAGCACGTTTTAAGTCGTTTTACATCAAATTCTACTGGTTTTAGCTGAAAACTTAAAATTACACCAGAAAACCACTAATTGTACTGAAATACGCATTTTAGCCCATTTTAAATCGCTTTACGTCAAATTCTGCTGGTTTTAGCTGGAAACATAAAATTACACCAAAAAACCACTAATTATACTCAAATATGAATTTTAACACGTTTTAAATCTTTTTACGTCGAATTCTACTGGTTTTAGCTGAAAACTTAAAATTACACCAAAAAAACACGAATTGTACTAAAATACGCAATTTAGCACGTTTTAAGTCGTTTTACATCAAATTCTACTGGTTTTAGCTGAAAACTTAAAATTACACCAGAAAACCACTAATTGTACTGAAATACGCATTTTAGCACGTTTTAAATCGTTTTACGTCGAATTCTCCTGGTTTTAGCTGAAAACTTAAAATTACACCAAAAAACCACTAATTGTACTGAAATACGCAATTTAGCACGTTTTAAGTCGTTTTACATCAAATTCTACTGGTTTTAGCTGAAAACTTAAAATTACACCAGAAAACCACTAATTGTACTGAAATACGCAATTTAGCTCGTTTTAAGTCGTTTTACATCAAATTCTACTGGTTTTAGCAGAAAACTTAAAATTACACCAAAAAACCACTAATTGTACTGAAATACGCATTTTAGCACGTATTAAGTCGTTTTACGTCAAATTCTGCTGGTTTTAGCTGGAAACATAAAATTACACCAAAAAACCACTAATTGTACTGAAATACGCATTTTAGCACGTATTAAGTCGTTTTACGTCAAATTCTGCTGGTTTTAGCTGAAAACATAAAATTACACCAAAATATCACTCATTGTACTGAAAAACGCATTTTAGCACGTTTTAAATCGTTTTACGTCGAATTCTCCTCGTTTTAGCTGGAAACATAAAATTACACCAAAAAACCACTAATTGTACTGAAAAACGCAATTTAGCACGTTTTAAGTCGTTTTACATCAAATTCTACTGGTTTTAGCTGAAAACTTAAAATTACACCAAAAAACCACTAATTGTACTGAAATACGCATTTTAGCTCGTTTTAAGTCGTTTTACATCAAATTCTACTGGTTTTAGCTGAAAACTTAAAATTACACCAAAAAACCACTAATTGTACTGAAATACGCATTTTAGCACGTTTTAAATCGTTTTACGTCGAATTCTCCTGGTTTTAGCTGAAAACATAAAATTACACCAAAATATCACTAATTGTACTGAAAAACGCAATTTAGCACGTTTTAAGTCGTTTTACATCAAATTCTACTGGTTTTAGCTGAAAACTTAAAATTACACCAAAAAACCACTAATTGTACTGAAATACGCATTTTATCACGTTTTAAGTCGTTTTACATCAAATTCTACTGGTTTTAGCTGAAAACTTAAAATTACACCAAAAAACCACTAATTGTACTGAAATACGCAATTTAGCACGGTTTAAGTCGTTTTACATCAAATTCTACTGGTTTTAACTGAAAACTTAAAATTACACCAAAAAACCACTAATTGTACTGAAATACGCATTTTAGCACGTATTAAGTCGTTTTACGTCAAATTCTGCTGGTTTTAGCTGGAAACATAAAATTACACCAAAAAACCACTAATTGTACTGAAATACGCATTTTAGCACGTTTTAAGTCGTTTTACATCAAATTCTACTGGTTTTAGCTGAAAACTTAAAATTACACCAAAAACCCACTAATTGTACTGAAATACGCAATTTAGCACGTTTTAAGTCGTTTTACATCAAATTCTACTGGTTTTAACTGAAAACTTAAAATTACACCAAAAAACCACTAATTGTACTGAAATACGCATTTTAGCACGTATTAAGTCGTTCTACGTCAAATTCTGCTGGTTTTAGCTGAAAACTTAAAATTACACCAAAAAACCACTAATTGTACTGAAATACGCAATTTAGCACGTTTTAAGTCGTTTTACATCAAATTCTACTGGTTTTAGCTGAAAACTTAAAATTACACCAGAAAACCACTAATTGTACTGAAATACGCAATTTAGCTCGTTTTAAGTCGTTTTACATCAAATTCTACTGGTTTTAGCAGAAAACTTAAAATTACACCAGAAAACCACTAATTGTACTGAAATACGCATTTTAGCACGTATTAAGTCGTTTTACGTCAAATTCCGCTGGTTTTAGCTGGAAACATAAAATTACACCAAAAAACCACTAATTGTACTGAAATACGCATTTTAGCACGTATTAAGTCGTTTTACGTCAAATTCTGCTGGTTTTAGCTGGAAACATAAAATTACACCAAAAAACCACTAATTGTACTGAAATACGCATTTTAGCACGTTTTAAGTCGTTTTACATCAAATTCTACTGGTTTTAGCTGAAAACTTAAAATTACACCAAAAAACCACTAACTGTACTGAAATACGCATTTTAGCACGTATTAAGTCGTTTTACGTCAAATTCTGCTGGTTTTAGCTGGAAACATAAAATTACACCAAAAAACCAATAATTGTACTGAAATAGGCATTTTAGCACGTTTTAAGTCGTTTTACATCAAATTCTACTGGTTTTAGCTGAAAACTTAAAATTACACCAGAAAACCACTAATTGTACTGAAATACGCATTTTAGCACGTTTTAAATCGTTTTACGTCGAATTCTCCTGGTTTTAGCTGAAAACATAAAATTACACCAAAATATCACTAATTGTACTGAAAAACGCAATTTAGCACGTTTTAAGTCGTTTTACATCAAATTCTACTGGTTTTAGCTGAAAACTTAAAATTACACCAAAAAACCACTAAGTGTACTGAAATACGCATTTTAGCACGTTCTAAGTCGTTTTACATCAAATTCTACTGGTTTTAGCTGAAAACTTAAAATTACACCAAAAAACCACTAATTGTATTGAAATACGCATTTTAGCACGTTTTAAATCGTTTTACGTCGAATTCTCCTGGTTTTAGCTGAAAACATAAAATTACACCAAAATATCACTAATTGTACTGAAAAACGCAATTTAGCACGTTTTAAGTCGTTTTACATCAAATTCTACTGGTTTTAGCTGGAAACTTAAAATTACACCAAAAAACCACTAATTGTACTGAAATACGCATTTTAGCACGTTTTAAGTCGTTTTACATCAAATTCTACTGGTTTTAGCTGAAAACTTAAAATTACACCAAAAAACCACTAATTGTACTGAAATACGCAATTTAGCACGTTTTAAGTCGTTTTACATCAAATTCTACTGGTTTTAACTGAAAACTTAAAATTACACCAAAAAACCACTAATTGTACTGAAATACGCATTTAGCACGTATTAAGTCGTTTTACGTCAAATTCTGCTGGTTT
>CATOSE010000409.1:0-17561 GCA_951812265.1 Taphrorychus bicolor | reverse complement strand
CACCTAGACCGCATGATCGAGATTGGCATGTTGGGTGCGGATACGGACTTCAATACGATCTACCGCAAGCGCAACGTGGGACATCTGATGGGCAAGCAGGAATCCTTTGCCAATGAACTACGCCCCGGCTACAAGTACGCGCTAGAGGAAGGTTCCTACGGTGCCGCCGAAATCCCGTGGCGCTACAACGGCGTAGCCATTGGCACGGAAGACCTGTGGTACATCGGAGCCGACCGCACCTACATTCTGAGCCAGAAATAGGAGTACACATGACAGAGGAAACTCCCCAGTCACGGCTGGCGGCATTGGGACTTGCACTGCCCAAGCAGAATCCCCCCGTCTACAGTTACACCCCCACCACGGAGTACAACGGCGCTCTCTACGTGTCCGACAGGTCTCCCGCCTCGAAGACGGTACTGACCTCACCGGGCATGTGGGCGTCGACGCCACCGTAGAGGAGGGCCAGGCTGCCGCGCAGGCCGCCGCCCTTAATCTCTTGGCTCGAATTGAGGATGCCGTCGGCCTAGAGCATGTCCTCAAGGTCCTGAAGCTCAATGTGTGGGTCTCCAGCGGCCCGGACTTCTACGACCAGCCGACCGTGGCGGAGGGTGCGTCCAAGTTGCTCGTCAGCGTCTTAGGAGACGCAGGCAACCACGCCCGCACCGCCCTACCCGCTCCCGGCCTGCCTAAAAACTGCCTGGTGGAATTGGACGCCGTCATTGCGCTAGGCCCGGGCGCGCAGTTCTAGGGCGATTATCACCCCGCCTGCAGCATTATTTATTTAGCCCGCGTGTTTCAATAAGCCCGCGCCTCCCCAGCCCGTCCTCGCCACCGTGCGGGGGCGGGCATTTTTTACCCCTCGGCCATTGCGCTTCGCTACCCAGAGGCGGCCGATAGAGATGCCCTTTAACCCCCGTTTACTTTATGCAGTAGAAGCCATTAAAACACTGCCTGACCTGCCCCTATGCCCACTCAAAGAGGAGGACTACAGTTCAGGTGGTTGCCACTTTCCGCCCCACCCGCGCAGCGGCAGCGACAAACTAATTTCCATGAAAGGGATTGTGATGGCACAGCAGACAGAAAAAGTAGCTCTCGTAACCGGGGCCGGCAACGGGATCGGCCGATCCACCGCCGAGCTACTAGCCCAGAGCCACGCCGGTGTGGTGCTCGTTGACCGTGACGCCGAAGCGCTCTCCTGGGCTGCAGACGATGCCCGCTACCGCCTCGTGGTCGGCGACGTTTCCTCCGAGGAGACCAACGCCGCGGCAGTAGCGGCCGCATTGGAGACCTTTGGCCGCCTCGACTCGGTAATCCTCAACGCCGGTGTCTCCTGGACCGGTTCGGTTGCCGAGATGCCCCTAGAGCAGGCTCGCCAGCTGGTCGAAATCGACATGTGGGGCGTCATCCTGGGCACCCGCGCCGCTATCCCCGCGCTCAAGGACTCCCCCGACGCCGCCATCGTCGTGACCGGATCCATCTCCGGCACCGGCGCGGACCCCGCCATGTGGTCCTATAACACCGCCAAGGCCGGCGTCCACGGCTTCGTGCGCACCGCCTCGTGGGACCTGGCTCCCTACGGTATTCGCGTGAACGCTATCGCCCCCGGACCTATCCGGACTGCCCTGACCAAGTACATCGAGACCGAGGCCCCTGAGGCGTACCAGTCCCTCGCCAATGCCGTTCCGCTTGGCCGCTGGGGCGAAGCGGAGGAACTCGCCACCGTGATTGAATTCCTGGCGTCGCCCGCCTCCAGCTTTATCACCGGAGCGATTATTCCGGTCGATGGCGGCATCGCGGCCGGCACCGGACAGTTCCACCCCGGCTCTGCACTATCAAAATCCGCCGAGTAAATACTCGCTTATGCGAGTTCCGTATCCTGCAGGGATTCGCCATAACTCGTGGCCGTTCAGGCTTGTGGCATACCATCTATGATCGTGCGCCCTACCGAAAAACCCTCGCAATCAGAGGCTCATTCCGCTACTGCGGTGAAGTCATCCTCTGGTGCCGCGAGCCAAGCTATAAACCAGAACTCGCTACGGCGAGCCCAATGGACCGCCTCAATCAGTGGTGTGCTGGGCTTCCTCCTCTTTTTAGCCACCCCATTTCTGCCGGTGGTGCAGGAGCAGTCGTACCTGAACTGGCCCGGCCCTTCTAATCTGCAGAGCGTATCGGCACCCCTGGTGTCCTACACTCCGCAGTCCTTAGAAATTGAGATTCCGTGTAGTGCCGTCGAGGCGCTACCGGATGGCCGCGGCACCCTCCTGGCGACCGCGCCCCAACAGAGCCCCCACGCCGCGGACCGCACGTTGGTGATCTCCGGCGCAGGGGACGGCAGCATCCGTATCGCAAACCGCGGAGAGACGCTGCTGTACGGCTCCGGAGACGCCCTCAGAGGCTGCACCTCCGTACTCGTCAGTTCCGACGCACAGGGCATCCACGCCAGCTTCGCGGGCACCGATCTCAGCAACACCGACCCGGATCCCGATAACCGCCCCATGGTGGTGGGCGTTTATACGGACCTTCCCGCCGACGGGACCGCCGCCACGGAGGGCATCACCTTCCACGCGGAACTAGATTCCCGCTTCTCATCGAGCCCCACCCTCCTCAAGCTCACGGCCATGATTCTCGGCCTGATCCTGATGGTGGTCTCCTTCGCTGCACTGCACCGCCTCGACGGCACCGACGGCCGGACCAGCCTGCGCTTCTTCCCGCGCTCCTGGTTGCGACTGCGGGTCAGCGACGTGGTTGTCGTCGGAATCCTCGGTGTATGGCACTTCATCGGCGGTAATACCTCCGACGATGGCTACACCACCACCATGGCGCGCGCCGCCGAGCATTCCGGCTACATGGCCAACTACTACCGCTGGTGGGGCGTGACGGAATCCCCGTTCGGGTCTCCGTTCTACGATATTTTGCACGTGTTCAGCTGGGTATCCCCGGCCTCACCGTGGATCCGCCTGCCGTCGCTGATGTTCGGCTTCCTCACCTGGTGGCTAGTAAGCCGGGAGGTGATTCCTCGTCTAGGGCGCGGGGTTCGCCGCCAGGCCGTGACCACGTGGACCGCCGCCGCCGTCTTTGTGGCGTTCTGGACCGCCTACAACAACGGCACGCGGCCCGAGGTGTTCGTTGCCTTGATGGCGCTGCTGACCTGGTGCTCGGTGGAGCGCTCCATCGCCACCCGCCGACTTCTCCCCTTTGCCGTGGCCATTACCGTGGCCACGCTGGCGCTGTCCGGTAACCCCACGGGGCTGGCGGCCGTCGCCGCGTTGATCGTGGGTATCCCACCGGTGCTGCGCGGCATCATCCGGCGGCGGCGCACCGTCGGGCTGTTCCCGCAATTAGCTCCGCTGCTAGCGGCCGGTACCGCCATTTTGGTGGCTGTATTCAGTGACCAGACGCTGGCCAGCGTCATGGAGTCCACCCGCGCCCGCGCGGAGAACGGCCCCTCCGTCCCCTGGTACAACGAGGCGGTGCGCTATCAGGTGGCGTTCTCCCAGGCCGTCGACGGCGGTATGCCCCGCCGACTGGCACTGCTGGCCGTTATCTTCTCTCTCGTCGTAGTTATCGCCTCGCTGCTGTGGAAGCGCCGTGTCCCCGGTCTCGCGTCCGGGCCCGCTTGGCGTCTCGTGGGAATGCAGCTGGGCTCGATCGCCTTCATCATGTTCTCCCCCACCAAATGGACTCACCACTTCGGCGCCTGGGCCGGCATCGGCGCGTCGCTGGCGGCGGTCACCGCCTACATTGTGTGGTACCTCAGCCGCGATTCGATCCGCAACCGTTTCGCCCTGCTAACCGCCGTGCTGGGCATCGCCTCAGTCACGATGGCCGGTTGGAACGGCTGGTGGTGGGTCTCCAGCTACGGCATCCCCTGGTTTGACCGCGTCCCGCAGTTCCACGCCATCGAATTTGCCGATGTCTTCCTCGTGCTTACCGTCTTGAGCGCAATAGCCACCCTGGTGCTGCATATGCGCCGGGACCGGCCCGGGGCGAAGTCTGCGGCCGCCATTGCCGACGGCGCACAGTCCACCGAAACTGCAGAGACCGCCGCGACCCCGCACTACCGTTCCTCGCTAGTGCGCACCCTCGCCTCCGCGCCGTTTGCCGTCGTGGTCTTCGGAGTCGTGGCAATCTCCGTGCTGTCCTTCGCCAAGGGGGTCTACAGCCAATACCCCGCCTACTCCGTCGGTAAGGGAAACCTGGAGACACTGCGCGGCAACACCTGCATGATGGGCTCTGAGGTGCTGGTGGAATCCGATCCCGCCGCCTCAATCTTGGCCCCGCTGGACCCCAGCCTCAGCCCCACCGACGCCCTCAAGGGCGAAACCAGCGATGGTTTCCAGGCCGGCGGCATCCCCGAGCGCATGAAGTCCGACCCGTACTACCAAATCGGTGTGGGCCGCAGCGCCTCCGCGACCCCCTTGACCGCCAGCGATCCCAGCGATCCAGCCGACTCCTCCGATAGCTCCACCTCGGATTCCGACGCCGACGGCACCGGCAGTGCCGGTTCCCCCGGCGCAGAGGCAAGCACGGACACCTCCGGTTCCTCCGACGGCGGGGTTACCGACGGCGTGATCACCGACGAGATGTCCTCCGGTAACGGTGACGGCTCCGCCGGTGGTGCCGGCGTGACCCCGGACCCCGGCACCGCTCCGAAGTTGCCCTTCGGTCTCCCCGCCGACACCCCCATGCTCGGTTCGTACCGAGAGGGCGTGCAGGTTCCGTCCACACTGCTCACTGGCTGGTACTCGCTACCGGAGCCCAATGAGAAGCAACCGCTCATCACGTTCACGGCGGCCGGACCGATCTTCCACACCGATATCACCGGCAAGGATGAGTGGGGCCTCGATGTCTTTATCGAATATGGTCACGCCGAAGCCGATGGTTCTGTGAACATCGAAGGCAATATCCGCCCCTACGATCTAGGTCCAGCCCCCAGCTGGCGGAACCTGCGGGTGGCCCGGGATCAAATCCCGGCCGATGCCAACGTCATTCGGATCACCGCCTTTGATCCGCTGCTCAACCCGGATCTGTGGCTAGCGATCACCCCGCCGCGGGTTCCCACCCTGGAAACCCTCAACGACGTGGTGGGCACCGAGACGCCCGTTCTCACGGACTGGCCCGTCGGTCTACAGTTCCCGTGTCAGCAGCCGTTCAAGCACAATGTGGGCGTCGCCGAGGTGCCGCAGTACCGCATTGCCGCCGACCGTCCTCTGACCTTGCCTGGACCTAACACCTGGCAGTCTTATAACAACGGTGGACCGTTGGGTTGGGCCGAGCTAGTGGCCCGCAATGACATTGTGCCCACCTATCTCAACCATGACTGGAATAGGGAGTGGGGAGAGCTATTTAAGTTCACCCCCTACCAAACCCGTCAGGAGCTTGCCCCCGTTCCCGCCGACATCACCGTTGATTCAGTGACTCGGTCGGGACTTTGGAAACCAGAATTGGAACTGAGGTCGCACGAGTGAGTACCTCCTCCCCCGCATCCCCCGCCCGCAGCAACACCCGCACTGCGCGGTTGATCGCGCTATGGTCGGCTGTCTTCGGCATCGTCCTCGCGGTGCTCTCCCCGCTGCTCCCCGTCACCCAGCACACGGCCACCCTCCAGTGGCCGCAGGGCACGGACCTGCGCAGCTATTCCTCCCCCCTGGCCACCTACTCCGCCAAGACCATGGCGGTGTCCGTGCCCTGCACGGTGGTTGACGGGCTTCCTAACCGCACCGGACTGGTTATGGCCACGGTGCCCGGCCAGGCCGGCGAGGCGGCGGAGCGTAGCTTCGCCATCCGCGGCACCGGAGACACCGTCGAGGTGGTCTCCTGGGGACAGCCACTCGTTACCGCCACCTGGGACGAGGTCAACTCCGCTGCCTGCCAAAGCATCGACTTTTGGACCGACCAGGCGGGTATCCACGCGGCCTTCACCGGACTGGATAAGTACGGGGAAAACCCGGATGCCGCCAAGCGCCCGCAGATCGTGGGTATCTACTCCGACCTGCCCACGGACCGCGCCGATGTTCCCGGCGCCGATGGCATTCGTTTCACCGCGGAGGTGGACACTCGGTTCTTCCAGTCTCCCAGCGCCGTAAAGCTGCTGGCCGTACTGCTGTCCTTGCTGCTCACGGCCGTATCCCTGGTTGCCCTGTATCGCTTGGAAGGGCCTCGACGTCAGGTCTTGCGCTCCTCCGCTCCCGGGGTACGACGCTCCGACGGCACCCTCAAGCACGGCTGGCGTCGCTTCGCCGCCGCCGATATTGTGGTCGGTCTTTCCCTGCTCCTGTGGTACATCATTGGTCCTAACCCGGCGCTCGACGGGCAGCTGACGACACAGGTTAAAGCTGCGGCACTATCGGGAACCCAGTCGAACTACTTCCGCTACTTTGGCGCCCCCGACGCCCCCTTCGGCTGGTGGTACTCGACGATCCTGGACTACTGGAGCCGTCTGGGTGATTCATCCCTGTGGATGCGTCTGCCGTCGTTGGCCATTGCCGTAGCCACCTGGCTGCTCATCTCGCGTTTCGTGTTGCGCCGGTTGGGACACAGTGTGGCCGTGCGGCCCATCTCCAGGTGGACAGCCGCCGCCGTCTTCCTGGCCTTCTGGCTGGGCTTCGGAAACGGGCTGACCACCGAGCCATGGGTGGCGTTCCTGATTCTGGCGGCCTGGTACGCCATGGAGCAGGCCATCGCCAGCTCGCGTCTCTTCCCGGTGGCCTTTGCGCTACTGTTCGGCGCCCTAGCCCTCACCCTGGCGCCCTCCGGCCTGGCGGTGCTGGGCGTCTTCCTGGTGGCCTCCCGCCCCATCTGGAACCAGTTGCGGGTACGCCGCCAGGAGAAGCGACTGTTCTCCAGCCTCGCCCCGCTGGCCGCGGCCGCCAGCGTCGTGATCATCCTGGCCACCGCCTCGATCTCCTTGGGATCGCTGCGCGACGCCATGGGGGTACGAAACTTCATCGGGCCGTCGGAGAAGTGGTACACGGAACTGTTCCGCTATTACTTCGCGCTGCAGGAGACCGCCGACGGTGCAGTGGCCCGCAGGCTTCCGCTGCTGGTGATGCTGCTGGTCGCCGTGATGGTCGTGGTGATCGCCGTGCACCGGCGCCGGATCGCCGGAATTGCCATGCCCGCACTGTGGCGGCTCCTGGGCGCACTGGGCGTCGGCATGGTGGCGTTGGCCTTCACCGCTACCAAGTGGACCTCGGACCTGGGCGTGCTCGCTGGTTTGGGTACCGCCGTGGCTACCGTGGGTGCGGTCATCATCTCCGAGACCGCCCGCCATTCCGCCCGCAATGCGGCGCTGGCTGCGGCCGTGGCCCTGTTCGGGCTGGCGCTCACCACCAGCGGTGCGAACACCTGGTGGTACGTCGGTGACTGGGACAGCCCGTTGACCGATGATCCGCTGTCCATCGGGAGCCTGGAAGTGGGCATGCTGTTCCTGATCGCCTCGATCGTCGCGGGCCTTGCCGCCGGCTACTTCCACCTGCGCGATAACACCCCCGGTGGGCCCGCGCACACGGAGCTGCCGAACACCCGCGTGGTTGGACTCATCTCCGCGCCGTTCACGATCGTCACGGTAGGCGTGCTGGCGTTCCTCGCCATTGCCACGATCTACACCACGGTGGTCCGTGCCGATACGTTCTCGGTGGCAGGCGGCAATCTTTCCTCCGCCAGCTCCGATTCCTGCGGCCTCGGCAACGACGTGCTGGTAGAGCCGGACCCCACGGCCTCGGTCCTCTCCCCCGTCGACACCTCGCTCAATGCCACCGAGGCACTGCGCGGCACTCCGCCCGAGGGCGAGACTGCCGCTGCCCCCGGTTTCATTCCCGAGGGCCTGCCCGTCGATATCGCCCCGCAGCCCTGGTACACCGCTATCGGTATTCAGAATGCGACGGAGAAACTGACCAGTGTCTTCGCGGATGCCAGCAAGGCAATCCCCGGCACCGACGGCGGCCAGGGCCCGGCCGGAGTAAATGGTTCGACGGCCGTGCTGCCCTTCGGGCTGGATAACTCGAAGGTCCCCGTCCTGGGTACCTATGCACCTCTCGATAACCGCCCCGCGCAGTTGCAAACCGAGTGGTACGCGCTGCCCGAGGCCAGCGATTCTCGGCCCATCGTCTCCGTGGCTGTGGCGGGCTACGTCGAGCGCACCGACGACGCCGGGGACAAGATCGCCGGCGCTCAGGTCTCGCTCGAGTTCGGCAAGTCCGGTGCGAACGGTGAGTTCACGTCGCTTCAGACCGTGCAGCTCAAGGACATGGACATCAACCCGAGCTGGCGGAACCTGCGGGTGCCGCGCTCGGATGTACCCAGTGAGGCCGACGCTGTCCGCCTGGTAGTGCAGGATTCGCTGCTATCCCCCGACGAGTGGGTAGCGGTGACGCCGCCGCGCGCACCGGAACTAGTGGCGCTCAATGACTACCTGGGTTCGGATCAGCCGGTGCTGTTCGACTGGATCATCGGTAACCAGTTCCCCTGCCTGCGCCCTGCCGTCGCACAGAACGGTGTGTGGGAGAACGCCGCCTACCGCATCCAGGCTCCCTGGAAGCTGTCGGCACGGTCTGCGGAGCGGTGGTCCAACTACCGCGGTGCTGGTCCACTGGGTTGGGCCGACGCCATGAATGACGGCGCCGAGGTGCCTACCTACTTGCGTGGGGACTGGGAGCGGAACTGGGGCAACCTGATTCAGTACCAGCCTTATGAGACCCTGCAACAGGTTCCGGTGGAGCCACTGCCCATCATCGAGGGCACGCAGACGGTGAACGGTTGGAGCCGATCACCGTATGTGCTGTCGCGATAAGGCGCGGCGGGTCTGAGTAGGTTGCCGTAGAGCGCGGCCGGGAACGCCGGGTTAGCAGATTATTCTGCTGACCCGGCGTTTTTTATTAATCTTCCTTGCTGTTCTCGGCTGATCGGCGCTCGGCCGTCACAACCATTTATGCTGACTTCTGCAGGAGGCCGATCAGTATCTTTCGAGCTTCCGCTGCGGTCACCGTACCCGCGAGGACATCGATAGTGAGGCCATCGGCGAGGGCTAGCAAAGTGGTGGCGCGTCGATTCGCCTCCAGTACGTCCGGTTCGCTTTGTTCCAACAGTCGTTCAATCTCGGCATGCAGGCGCGTCCAAACATCACGGTAGACTTCGTTGATCTCTGGGTCTGTTAGTGCACGTGCTGAGAAGGCGACCCATACGCGCGATAACACGTCCTCGGTCCCGGTCGGGATAAGCATTTCCAGCAGGCCCGTAATCTGGCTACCGCTGTGCTCCGCACCAATAACTTCTGAGTACCGCTGCGCCGCTCTTTCGCTAACCCTCCGCAGCGCCGCACGCAGCATAATCGCCTTCGTTGGGAAGTGGTGCTGGACGGCGCCGATTGAGACATTCGCACGGTTCGCAACCGAGCGAACGCTTAAGGACTCAAGCCCGGACTCCGCGATTAGCTCGATAACGTGTTCGGTCAAGGAGTCAGCGGCGATTGACATGAATACGATCGTAATACTGCTTCGCCTTCATGGCGGCCTCGACCACCGCGGCGGCGGGTTCACTACGTCCGTCGGAATTGGAACGGCCGCTGACGACTGCCAAGCTCAGTAAAAAGATTCCAATTCCGAGCAAGGCAAACTGCAAGGTCTCTAGCAACAGGCCCAGAATCTCCGATAGCCCGTCGCCGTCCACACCTCCATCAATGTGGATAAATGCCAGTGCATACCCCGCCACTATGAAAATCACTCCGGGCACAAACCAGCCCAAGGGCACCCGTCCGCGCCTACCTGCCCAGGTACCAATTGCCATCAAGGCCACACTGAGCGCAAGCAGCAGTAGGCGTACCAGCGCCCAAATATACAAGTGCTCTAAATATGCGTCCCCATTGGCGCCACCGCCTCCAAAAAGTGCCGCTCGACGCGCGAGAAAGCCTATTAGGGATCCGAGCAGGGCGACTATCGCCCCAGCCACGCCCCATATAGTTCCCGCACCTGCGCGCCGACGATAGATGACCAAGACAACAATTCCGCCGATCGGCGCCAACATCCCTAATGCTTCAAGAATCCGGAACACAGACTATCCCCCTACTGACAATACGATCGTATGGACATATCGCAAACCATACATTTGTATTGTCTCGTTGGCAACGCTCATCGACCTGCAGCGCATATTCGCAGCCAAGGAGCAGCCCCGCGGAACCCAAGGCCATGCATCGCCCAGCCACGCAGCCCACTACGGTAACGCGAAGAGCTCTCCCTGCCCCGCCGTCGGCACCTTGGCGCTTATGCCGCGCGCCTTGGGCGCTGCGGATCGCTCCGGCTTAGGCGGCAGCTCGGCGCGGGTTAGCCGCCTGCCGCCGTGCACGAAGTGCTGCGCCGAAAGCAGTCCCGCGGCGCCGCGCTCTTGTTCTACGCGCTCCCGTAGCCACTGCCGATAGGAGGCGGGGACGTACTCGGCCCCGCCGTAGAGCTGCTGATATCGCTTCAGTAGGGCCGGATGGTTATCCGACACCCAGCGCATGAATACGTCCCGGGTGGAGCCACGCAGGAACAGCGGCATGACGGTGGCGGAGGTGGCTCCCGCGTCGGCTATTTGCGTCATCACCGCTTTTAGCTGCGTCCGGGAATCCGTGATGTACGGCAATACGGGCGCCACCATGACGTGCACGGCAAATCCGGCCTGAGCCGCAGCTTCAATGGCCGCCAGGCGCGCCGCAACGGTGGGCGTGCCGGGCTCCACGGAGGTGGCCAGCTCTTGGTCCACCGTAGGAAGAGACATCCCCACGGCCACCGGCGTCACCTTTGCACAATCAGAAAGCAGCGGCAGGTCCCGGCGGATCAGCGTACCTTTGGTGAGCAGCGAGATGGCGGCCCCGGCCGTTGTTAAGGAGCCGAGAATGCCGGGCATGAGCCGGTAGCGCCCCTCGGCCCGCTGATAGGGGTCCGTATTAGTGCCTAATGCCACGGTGGTGCCGCGGAGATTTTTACGCCGTAGTTCCTGTTTGAGGACCGCGCCGATATTGACCTTCACGATGATTTCCCGATCGAACCCGGATCCCGGGTCCAGGTCGAGGTATTCATGCGTGGGCCGGGCGAAGCAGTAGGCGCAGGCGTGCGTGCAGCCGCGATAGGGGTTGATGGTCCATTCCCAGGGCATGTTTTCCGTGGGCGGCGACGGATTGAGGGCCGAGCGGCAAAGGATTTCATGCCAGCTAATGCCGGGAAATTCAGCGGGGCGATGTGTGCCCAGTAATTCTGCAGAGCGCATGCCAGGAAGCGCGGTGAACTGGGGTGACGTCCCCGGTTTCGCATTGTGGCTAGCTTCGGGAGGCGTTTCCCGATCTAGGGTGAGTGAATCCCAGCGCATCACTCAATGGGAACATATGTTCGATTTTTTCGCTACCTTACTCAAGAGTCAGATAAGTCCGTACACTTGGGGCATGAAATTCTACGACATCCTCGGCCGGTTCGTCCGTGAGCCACTTCCGCTGCGGCTGCTCGTCAATATCTTTCCGCCGCTGGCTGGCTCCGGCATTCGGATCACCAATATCGATAAGGATTGGACCTCCGGCACGGTTGAGATGAGCGTCCGCTTCTGGAACGCCAACGCCCACGGCGCCGCTTTTGGCGGCTCCCTCTTCTCCATCACCGACATGCTGTTCGGAACGTTGGTCATGGGACAGCTCGGAAAGAACTACGAGTCCTGGACCAAGTCCGCCAGCATTGACTACATCTCCCCAGGGCGCGGCAAACTCATCTCCGTAATGACCGTCCCCAAAGAAACCACGCAGCTCATCAAGGAAGCAACCGCCGACGGCCGCTCCATCGTCACCCAACACGTCTCAGAGATCTGGAGCCGAGATCGGTCAACCCTAATCGCGGTGGCCCATCACAACCTCTACACCCGCCGCAAAGACCTACCCCGAGTCCGCAGCGGCAATCGTGGAAAAGCACTGCACGGAATGGAATTAGTAAGCGCCGCGCGCAGCCTGGCGACGATCCATGCACGCCGAGAACTTGGAGAATCCAACCTCCCCGACCTCCAGGTCGCCGCAGACTCATCAGAGGGCCTCCTATCCGCCCTGGAAACGGCGGCGGAGCGCTGCAATTCCATCACCTCGCAATCGGTCGTTTGGCTGTGGCACAGTTTCCAGGCAGGCTTTTACTCGGCGGCAGATCTTGAGGCCGCCAATATCCCCCGGGATACTTGCGAGGCCTTGGCGGCGACGGCAGAAACCAATATCTACACCCGTGAGGCACTGGCAGCGCTAGGAAACGTAGCGGGCGACGCGCCATCACCCTCTTCCTCGGTGCTGCCTACTACTACCGAGGGCTAGATTCGTGGCACCCTAGAAGGGTGACGGACGAACTCGTGGCACATATCGAAGCCACCCTAGGGACGTCGGAGACCGGCATTATCGTGCCCAGTACCCGGCTGGACCCGACGACGGCGCCCGCCGCACTGACCGCCGCGGGCATTCAGGTGCACGCCTCGCATCCGCCGCTACTTTCAGGCGCGGCCGCGTTATGGAGCTTGGGATTATCTAATCGCAGCTACCTCAGTCCCGAAACGGGGGATTTTCGCCGAGCCGAGGTCTTCATGCCCTGCCCGCACGACCGCACCCCCGAAGCGGCCCACCTTCTCGTAGCGCTGCTCCGTTCCTTCACAGCGGCCGAGGTCCTTCCGGAAAACGGTGGCATCATCGGCCCACTGCCGTCGGAGACCTTCCATTCAGTACTGCTCACTCAGCCAATCGGCTTTCCGAGTGAGTTCATCCGTTGGAATGCCGTTGATGGCGGAGTGGACGTCGAGCTACTCATGGCAGTGCCCATTTCCGGGAATGAAGCCCAGTATTGCAAGAGCGTAGGCACCGAGAGTTTCCTCCGCCTCTGCACCAAGGACAGCGTTAATCTTCGCGATTGGAATCGCTCAGAGGCCCGCCTGCCGCGGCAGAGCAACTAGCCCGCGAACACCATCTAGGCACAACCAACCGGACGCAACCAACAGAGCGCAATAAAGCCCAGGTCCTCACCTATTATTCGGTGAAGACCTGGGCCAATTATTCATGACCGGGCGATAGCGTCTGAGGTGTTCGCCTCGGCTATACCGCCCTTGGCGGCTGAGCTCTTAGCCCTGCTGCTCGGCTACCTGGCGGCGGACATCTTCCATGTCTAGGCCGCGGATGCCGTCGATCAGCTGATCAAGGCCCCGCTTGGGGAGAGCTCCAGGCTGCGAGAACACCAGGATGCCATCGCGGAAGCCCATCACAGTGGGGATGGAGCTGATGTTGAGGCTACCGGCCAGCTGCTGCTGGTCCTCGGTATCAATCTTGCCAAAGACAATATCGGAGTTGTTCTCCGACGCAGCCTCAAAGACAGGGCCGAACTGGCGGCAGGGACCACACCAGGAAGCCCAGAAGTCCAGCAAGACGATGCCATCGGCCTCGATGGTGTCCTGGAAGTTCTCGATGGTAATTGCCTTAGTTGCCATGTGTGCGGCCACCTTTCGTCAGGTTCTACAAGCGGGATCCGCGTTCATGATGACTCAACGCCATCCATAACGAGTCTATTCCGCCGTTTAGCCAACTCGTATATTAGGCGATATTTTACTAGAGTCGCGCTTAGTAAATATTTAAGTTGCCGATGTCGTAGCCTGCCCGTACATTCGTAATCGGCCCTTGCTTTTCACAACAAACGGTGCAGGTCAAGGGCCGGGGAATTACTAAACATGTACAAAAAATAGACGATGCGGAATTCACTCAGCCACTATCACCACCGCGCTCTCACCATTCCGCGTTCAAGGACATAATCGCTCCTTCAATCGCGCCAATCGGGCACGCCCCCAAGTTTTCTAGTTTCGGGGCATTTTGCACCGAAGTGTCTTCAGGAGTTTTATGTCAACGCAAGAAAATAGCATCAGCGGGGCTCATTCGGCTGCCCCCGCTGAGCCGCTAGACACCGCCTTAACCAAAGACATCTTTATCATCGCCGGAGTAGTCGTACTCGGCGCCCTGATGTCCATTCTGGACGTCACCGTGGTCAGCGTCGCGCTACCCACCTTCCAGCAAGACTTTGGTGTACTCCCCAACCTGGCCGCCTGGTCCATGACGGGATACACCCTCTCCCTAGCTACCGTTATTCCCCTAACCGGCTGGGCGGCAACTAGGTTCGGCACCAAGCGCCTCTACCTCATGGCGCTGGCCCTGTTCGTATTAGGTTCTCTTCTCTGCGCCACCGCAGGCAGCATGACCATGCTGATCGTCTTCCGCGTCATCCAAGGTTTTGGTGGCGGTATGTTGATGCCGCTCGGTATGACCATCGTGACGCAGGCCGCCGGCGCACACCGCGTCGGTCGCGTTATGGCCATCCTCGGTATCCCCATGCTGCTAGGTCCCATCTGCGGGCCCATCCTCGGTGGATGGCTCATCCAGATCGCCAGCTGGCACTGGATCTTCCTGATCAACCTGCCCATCGGCATCATTGCGCTGATCTACGCCTCGATCGCCCTGCCGAAGGACACCTCTAACGCCGCTGAACCGCTAGATATCGTCGGCGTACTGCTGGTCTCCCCCGGTCTGGCACTATTCCTCTTCGGCGTCTCTTCCATCGTGGAATCGGACTCCGGGGTGGCTAGCCCACGTGTGCTTATCCCCGTCGTCGTCGGTGTAATCCTGCTGGGCCTGTTCATCTTCCGTTCCCTGCGGATCAGCCACCCGCTGCTTAACCTTTCGCTGTTCAAGGACAAGAACCTGACCATCTCCGTGGTGGCGATGGCCCTGTTCATGGTGGCGTTCATGGGAGCGTCGTTGCTCTTCCCGTCGTACTTCATCGGAGTACGCTCCGAGACTCCACTTACTGCCGGACTCATCCTGATTCCGCAGGGCGTGGGCGCTATGATCACCATGCCGATCGCCGGCACCATCGCCGATAAACGCGGCCCTGGCCTGGTGGTTCTGACCGGTCTGGCGCTGACGACGATCGGCTTCGCGGGATTCTCCACCATCGATAACCAGACCTCCTACCCGCTGCTCATGGGCATGTTGTTCGTGATGGGTCTGGGTATGGGTTCCACCATGATGCCCATCATGACCGGCGCCCTGGCCACGCTGGGCCACCGTGAGGTTCCCGGCGGTTCCACCATCCTCAACATGGTGCAGCAGGCCGCAGGTTCCATCGGTACCGCCATCATGTCCCTGGTTCTCACCAACCGCCAGGAGGCCTCGTCCAATCTCGCGGCGCTGAAGGAAATGCCCAACCCAGATCCCTCCGCAGCCACGCAGACTGCACCGGACTTCGCCGCCATGGTGAACACCCCCGGCCTACCTGACCAGGTACGCCAAATAATTCAAGGCGCATGGGAGGACCTGGGGCATTCCTTCGGGACCACCTTCCTGATCGCCACCATCCTGCTAGCGCTGGCCTTCATCCCCGCCTTCTTCCTCCCCCGGACGAAGAGCGCGAACGCCTCAGCAGCACCGCTGCCCATGCACTAGCTGGTCTCACCTGACTTCCCTCAGGCGCTCCCCCAGGAAGCCCGACGCGGAAGTTCAAACACAACTGAAGACGCCCGTGGGCGGAACCGAATACCCTCGGTTCCGCCCACGGGTTTGTTTTGGCGCCTGCGGGTCCGAGTGCGGGTCCGAGTGCGAGTGCGAGAACCCAAACACACAGTGTCTCCGGGGGATTACCTAACGCGCAGCCAGAAGCGCGTCCAGCTCCCCGGCAACCTCTCGGGACGACGACGTCAGCAGCTGGTAATCCCGCACCACCCACTGACCGCCGACCATCACATCACGCGGCCTGCGCCCCGGGCTGGCCCAGAGGAGCCCGGCGACCCGGTCGGCCACCCCTGCATCGTGCACGTCGCCGACATCCCAGACGCACAAATCCGCCCGCGCCCCCACCCGCAGGTGACCGATATCGGTACGTCCCAGCCCCAACGCCGATCCCTCCGTAGCCATCCCCAGCACCGAGACCGTATCGAGCGGATCCCCCACCAGCCCGGATACCTGCAGCGCCAACCGGGCATCCGCTAGTAGGTGACCGCCGTCGTTACTGCCACCTCCGCTGGTGCCCAGCCCCACGGTAATTCCCGCACGCTGTAGTTTTGCCACTGGAGCAACCCCCCAGCCCATCGGCACATCGCAGCCCGGCGCGTGGGTGGCGGTGATTCCGCTGGCCGCCAAGACCGCAATTTCTTCGTCGGTGACGTCGCATAGATGCGCGATGGTGACGTCCGATTCCAGCCACCCCCACTCCTGCAGCAGGTCTATCGGCCGACGCCCGTAGGCGGCCAGCGCGCGCTGCACATCGACTTGTTCATTGGCCTGTGTGCGGCGACGCAACCCCCATTTACGAGCCTGTTCCGCCAGCGCATCGAAGGTTTCCCGGGGGTCGGCGTGCACCCCGGACGGCCCGACGGCGAGTTGGAAATAGCCGTCGGCGGTAACGCCGCCCGGGTATTGCGCGCCCCGGTATTGCGCGCCCAGGTATTCCGCCGCCAGGTCGTCGATCGATTGCGCCGCCTTCGCGGCATCGTCGCGGGCCGTCCCCCTCACGAACGCCAACCGCGCTCCGACCCGCCGCGAGGCGGCCACGGTTCCGGCCACCAACTCCAGCGGATCGGCCTCAGCAGGCCAGGTCAGATGATGATCCGCGATCGTCGTGACCCCATCGAGCAGACCTTCGGCGAAGGCGACACTAGCCGCCGCGCGCGTGAGCTCTCCGTCGACACCAGCGGCGGTGTATGCGGCGGACATCATGCCCAGCCAATCGCTCATCGGGGCAAAACGAGTGCCCGGCAGCGTCCGGAAGGCGGACTGCAACAGATGGTGATGCGCATTGACCAGCCCGGCGGTAACCACGCAGCCAGAGACATCAATGTCCTTGGCCGCAATCGCGCCCGCCGCCCCCGACTCTTCCGCGATAAAACCTTCGCTGACGTGCAGGTCACCACCCCGGATGGTCTGCGAGTCAATCAAAATGGCGTGGGATCCGGTGAGACGCACGGCGCTTCCTTTCGGTTGTTCGGTCACAGTTCCAGCACCAGCCGTCCTCCGCTACAGCGCGAGACACACACCATGATGGATTCGTTTTCGGCCTGTTCCTCGGGGGTGAGGACGGAGTCGCGGTGGTCGATATCACCGCTGATCACCCGGGTTTCGCAGGTGCCGCAGTTGCCTTCCGCGCAAGAGAACGGGACGGCTACCCCGGCGGTCTGCAGGGCACCCAAGATGGTCTGATCGGCGGCGACGGGCAGTACCTTGCCGGAGCCCATCAGCGCCACCTCGAAGGGCTTATTGGCTCGGCCCGCCTGGTCTTGGGCGGTGAAGCGTTCAATGAAGGCGTCGACGGCGGGGACGGGCTCACAGAACCGCCGCACGTCCTCGAGCAGTGAGGCCGGACCGCAGGCGTATACGGCCGTTCCCCGAGGCTGCGCGCCGATGAGCGCGGCCAGGTCCGGCCGCCCGGCTGCGCTGGTCTCGTGGAGGAACACGTGCTCCACACCAAACCGGGCGGTGAGCTCCGCACCGTAGACCATATCGGCGTGGGTGCGGGCGATGAGGTGTAGCTGCCAGGGTCGCCCCT
>CATOSE010000408.1:0-15608 GCA_951812265.1 Taphrorychus bicolor | reverse complement strand
CCGCGATGATCTTGGAGTCGATGGTGCCGGTGGGCATCATGTACAGGCCGACGTGCTCGTCATCGAAGATGGCACTGAGCTGACACAGTGTCTCCTCGCCCGCGCCGAGCCGGTGGGGCAGCGGCTGAAGTGCCGTCACCTGCGCGCCGTGCACGGCTGCGTCCAGGGCGGCGGCGGCGTACACCCCTCTCGCACCATCTTGGCCTGCGACGAGGTGGGTCAATACTCGGCGGCGATGTCGTCGTTGTCGCATATGATCATGGCCAGACGCTGCGCCTCCTCGTCCAGCCCTTCGTATTCTGCGCGCAGGGATGCCATGTTGGTCGGGATGTCGTGCTCTATCCCGCCGAGGGCGAGCGCCTTGTCGATCAGCCAGTCAGCCCCCTTCGGTGATGTCCACGGTCAGGGCGGTGTGGTCGAAGCGGTGCGATGTCAGGTCGAAGCCCACCTGCAGCGCCTCGGCATACTTTGCGCCGACCGCTGCAAGGAGTAATTGTGATCGTATGTGAGCCGGTCAGGTGGCCGCTGATCTCGCCGTGGACGCGTCGGCTCTCGTAGGGGATCATCTCCTTGGCGTGCCGGCATGCTGTTCTGGTTGGGCGAGGGCTCCGCTGCGATCGGAATCTGTTTTCCGCCGACGTCGACTCCGGTCCGGTGGGTGCTTCAAGGGCGCTGTCTGTCGGCGCTGGCGGCTGAGGCGGCAGCGGGATGAGATCTTCTATCTTGCGCCATACCTTCTCCCAAGGCTTGCCGTCGGGGCCATCGTTCAGGAGCCTGCACCGCGCCCACGGGGCGCGCCTCTCCGCCACCTCGACCTCCGGACCTTTCTGCCTGCAGACTAGCTTTGGACAACGTGTCCACCTCGCTTGCGGCGGGTGCGCCAAGAAAGTCACCCAGCAGAGGTGCGACATCGGGTGAGCGCACATGGTCAAGAGTGAGCTAACCCTAAGCTAAGCTTCGCTAAGGGTTAGGAACAGGTGACAAATGAAATAGTCGGGAGTGCTGTGTCGTTCCGGATAATGTCTTTTGACAGGACGTAATGAGTGACCAGAAAAACATGCAGTTGGCTCAAAAACAATACTTGCGGCATGCTTCAGTGGACGGATCCACAAGAAAAGTTTGCGTCGCGGTTGATCGCTTCACTCCCTCGCGTCACGCTCTCCACACACATTGCTGGCACGCCAGCGTTTGGAAGTAGGGAAAAGAGAGCGAGCAGACCAAGACTGTGCGTTCAGCACCGACCGTCGCCGCAACCATGACAACCGCACCACCACCGTTGGTCGTTACCTGTGTTTTGACTGGAGCACCCGATGAACCCGCTATGTTGCCAACAGCCCATCCGCTGGTAGTGAACACGCCTTTTCTTGACTGGGTCGCAGTGCCGGCCACGGCTGGTGGCATCGCACAGGCCTCTCTTACGACGTGGCAGTTCGTTGCAGCATTCGGCGTCCGATGCTGGTTATCCCAGCACCCCGCTGATTTGCCCGCTGCCCGCAACCTGAATGTATTCAGCCTTTGTATTTCTGGAGCTGCCTGGACTCGGATCCTCACTGAATATGTTACAAGCGGTGCGCTCGGCATCGTGGCCTCTAACTATCATGAGTTCCAGGAAGCACTACGTGCTTTGGTGATCCTCAACCCGCAAGAACTGATACTGACCCCCGCAGATTTCCTAGTGGTGGAGGGATTCACAGCTACACCCGACATCGCTGCGGTGGCCGCGGCCCCAGCCATTCCAGCAGTAGCCGCGAGGCCAGCCGTGGCTGATTTGCCAGCCGTCGCCGCACGAGCAGCCGTTCCTGCCACTCTGGCGAGGCGGGGAGTTCCTTCGCGACCCGCATTGCCCGCTATCCCCGCAGTGGTTGCAGTCCCCGCTAGGCGTGCTGTTGCCGCAGTACCCGCCATCCCAGCACAGCCAGCCGTGCCGGCTGTCCCGGGACGACCGCCGCTCGACCCAGCCTTGGAGTTCATCACTCTGGTAGGAATTCTCGATTTGGAGGTGAGCGGCGATGCACCATGGGAAGTCATTGGCTATCTCGCCGGCTTGCTAGGGTCATGCCTCACCCAAGCCGAGCGCAATCGCCGAGGATCGCAAGTGCAGTTCTCGGCTCGATTGGTTGCTGCGGGAGCCCACAAGCGTTACGGTACTACAGATGGCGACAACTACTCATTGGCTGGCAACCTTAGAGACTTCCTGCAGTCCATCATGAGGGCACTGCCCTCGGTCTTTCTCAGTGGCCGGCTTGATGCGGCATCCCTCAGGGCTGAAGGTCGAGATGCGATTGTGTACACTCGTGATGAACTCGGACGCCGAGCGGTGGAAGGTAGCTACATCTACGCCTTCGGACCGAGGTAGCGCAACCCCCACTTCCCCTAGCCGAGAGGGTGCACCCGGGGTGAAGCGGGATGCTAGGCTTCCGACAGCGACCTTGCGCTACTTTCGAGCACGCCTAGCTGCCTGCCCTCGCACTCACCCTACACGCTTCAAGCATGCGGAAGCCCAACAGCTAGCATGAGGGGGAGTGGTGCATTTATGCGGAGTGGCGTATTGGGTGTAGCTAGCCCTCTCCGGAAGCTCTGTGGGGTGAGCCATCCTGCTATAAGGCAGCCACGCATTGGCGTGAGGTCCTCTTATGCCAAACTACATGGGGCAAGTGCACACCGGTCCTCTGTGCACTCTAAGCTTGTGAGGAGAGCCCTGCCGACCCTCTTTGTACACATGCTTAAGCACCCCACGAAATGCGGCTAACCAATGAGGGCGTTATAACAAGCACCAGTGGGGGTGGCGCAACCCGCCTTCCACAAGCGTAGTGCGTTGACGCCTAGGCCGCCCACCGAGGCACTTGTGAGCATGTAGCGCAGTATGTGCATGAGGTGGAGTAGCGCGGCTTTGTACGCAGCTAGCCCCTCCATATGCCCTGCGTGAAGGAATGCTTGACAACGCTAGACGTGGGACTCTCGTTAAGAGGGACAAAGCCTGATACAGGCTTTCAGGGGGGAGGAGGTTAGCGGGGCGGCCGGCGCGTGTGGAGCTCGACAGGCGTTTGGCGTTTCTTGAGACTGCGGATGTGCAGGGCAGGGAGTGGACCACGGTGGAGGAGTCAAGCAGGCTTGCGTGGAGGCGAGCGCTTCGGAGATGGCGGGATCTGGGAGGTGGCACTATGGCGGCAGGGAGACGGGGCGGAGGCGTTTCAGCGCGCGGGAAGGAGGAGAGAAACACGGGAACGGAGGGCACAGACGGGCGGCGCAAGGACGTACGTACGGAACGGGGTGTGGAGAGTAAAGGGGGTGCGGGCGCAGCAAATGAGGGAGGAGGCGGAGGAAAGGGGGAGGATAAGGAGGGCGGGGGTACAACGTCGTCGAGAGGCCGCTGTGGAACGGCAACGTGCGGCTGTGCAACGGCGTCCAGATACCGAGCACGGAGGCTCGCACGCTTGGTGGAGGATAGGGACAGAGGAACACCGACACGGCGGGACGTGGCGGTATGGGAGTCCATGGCAGAGAGGACATTGGCGCGGAGCAACGCGACGAGATGAGGTCAGCAGAGCGAGACACGAGCAGCGCCGGGCTCAACGCTGGGGGGAGGATCTTCCACCAGAATGCAGGGAGGGGGGTCAGCCCGAGCCTTGCGGATGGTGAAGCGCGCTCGCGAGTGGGGAATGGAAGGGGGAAGGAGAGGTGGGGTGGGGGGTAGGGTACCGGGACCGGGAGAAACGGGTTAAGGACTTAGGCCGCGAGGAGGTTGTGGCGGCTCGCACAGAGAGTACACATTGGTGTGTGTGTAGTTTTGTACGTCGCGTGCCGGTTTGTGGTGTGCGCGTCGTACCGAGTCGTCCGCTCCCTTTGGGAGGCCGCGGGTCTCGAGGCACTGTGCGTCCGGCCGTCTGCCTGTAGTAGGCTTAATAATAATAATATTATTATTATTATTATGGAGCGCAACCGGCTAACGCCCAGAGTGCGATGAACCTAACCATGAAACCTCCAATCGGCCTGGACCACTCGCTCTCCGATATGCCAACGGCAAAAGGAAGCTGTGGGCTGACCGGCAGAGCTATCATGAGCCCTGGGACCGGTTACCCAGGGTTGGTGAGATCTCGATTGAGTTATTGCCAAGTGCACGACTCGAATGAGTGTCAAAGCCCTCTTGGTATACCAACGCATTGCGTCTTAAATAGTTGCCCTGCTGTGAGACAAGCACCAACGCTCAGCGTCTTAAATGGTCGTTTGTCCACAGTGCTCCGACTTTACAGTCGTACATCCTTAACCGCACCTCGCGGCCCACCGAGGCTTACAGCCTCACGATCATGGCCATCCGAGGCATGATCCGGTTGCGACCCCTCTCTGCGATCTAATTCCGCTACTGGAGGCTGCCCTCTTCGGTAAGCAGGCTGTGCTCGCCACGGCTGCTCGTGAAGTCGGGGCCACCGCAGCCACCGTTGTGGCAGACGTCATCCGACAGGTACAAGCCCTCCGCCATCTGAGCCATGCGCCCTCGATCTCCGCGGGGACGACCGCTGCGCCCGCTCCCGTGAGCAGCAACGATGCGTTTGAGGAAGCCATTACGGGTGCCCCTTTCGTAGCATTTCGCACAGCTATGGCCTCTTGTGACTTCCTCACCACAGAGGGGCGGAAGATCGCCTTTGAGGCTGCCACGGTGGGCGACTGTGTGCTCGTCACGCGCTTGTTGACTAGCGGGGAAGCCGTGCTAGCCAAGCGCGACCCTGCCCTCGGCGCTCTGCTCAACTTACGGCCCTTCTTGCCAGAGTGATGTACTCATGCTGCTGCTACTGAGGCTACCGGAGCGATCCATCCATCCTTGACCAAGTGGTCCATCACTGGTGCCAACAATAAGCAAACTGGGTTCCTGGATGCCTTCTTGCGCTTCGAGTATCATCTCATGGACTGGATGGGTGCCCATGACAAGCCTGGTTTGCTGCACTTTCTTTCGGCCAAGCAGAACGGTCCCATCCTAGCGCCGGCGGTTGTTGACGACTACTGCGTCCCGCAAACCATGCGTGCTCTAGGAGCGTTCGGTCAGTCCCTGTTTGCCGCCCTCGGTTACCCTGCGGTTCCGCCAGCGGCTAAGCCAGGGGCTACGGCGGGCTACTCTTTTCAGTCTTGGTGGGAGTATCTTGCATCAGTTGCGGAGATGGCCTCCACCCTCCCTCGGAAGGAAGCACAGCTTGATTGGCTGGACGACATCCACGAGCAGGCCGAAGCTGCGCTGCTCTTGATGAGCAAACTGGTCAAGGCTGAGCTCTTCGCCACTGAAAGCCTGCGTGATCGCCACCTAGCCGCGCTTCTCCCCTTCGATTGCCCCCCTGCCTGCTACTTGCGCACCAAAGTGCATGAGTTCAAAGAGGATCAAGCTCGAGAGGCCCGCATGCGTCCATTTCTGGACCACGGCCGCAGTGCTACTCATATGCGCAACTCTGCCTATGAGATTCCGCTTCGCTCCGAGCGACACCGTAAGCGTAAGGGCAACCCTGTGTCCGGAGTGCGGGGAGGCGGGGGCCGAGAAGAGGAGTGCGATATCGACGAGGGGACCATCGGCGATACTTACGAGCACCGCCAGCCTGGAGCTGGTGCTAAGCGCCCTTACTGGCTTGTGCCCAAAGTCTTACTTCATGTGAGCGGTTTCGTCTGGGACGTCAAGGGTCTGGCCGCCAAACTGCAGATCGCCGTGAACACCAAGTGCTGGGAAGTTCTGCTAAGCCGTCGCCAAGAGGTTGGTCGACAGGCAGCTTGTCTGCATGGTGGCGCGGGCAAGAGCCATGAGTCGCTCGATAGCACGGCTCACAGCATCAAGGACTTCAAGCGTGAAGATCACGAGGTCGCCTTCTCACGACTGCCTACCGCCCAGGAACTTGCGCGCGCCCAACAGACTTCGAAGACCGCTAGCGATGGAGGCGGCAGTGGTGGCGAGCGCAAGCGTGGCCGCGGTCAGGGCCGGGGACGAGGTCTTGGTGGAGGCCGCTCCCGTGGTCGGGGTTTTCGCCAGCCGATAGACGCGTAGAGGGCGCGCCTGTCGGCTTACAATCTTCCCTCTCTGATGCGGAGACTTCGCCGGATCTGCCCCAACCGGGAGACCAGGTTGAATGGCACTCTGGCAGAGGCGCAGTGGTCAGCTCCTACTGGCCCGCGCATGGCGAGCATATAACACGGGTTCGCTTTGCTGAAGACCTGCCAGGATCGCGGGCAGGGCAGCTAGTCGACGTCATCACGAGTGGCCTACGCGTGGTATCCCCTATGCGAGGTGGGGCGAGGCCAGGCCTGATCATCGATGATCCACGAGTCCTCGTCCTGCCGGTACCCACAGCGCCGCTGTCGTTGGTCACCCCACTTACCATGCTCGCCCCTGCCATGCGAGCGCTCGCCAAGGCTATCGCCCCGCATGAAGCTATTGTGGACTGTGGAGGCAGTGGCCGCTGCTGCCCGAACAGCATAGCGTTCTGCCTTCAGCGTCTTGGGCTCTTCGACAGCGGTGATGGCAATTCCTTGCGAGCAGAGGTTGTGCTTCATGCGCGTACCCTTGTCGCCACCGACGCTACCTTTGACCGAGCCGCGCTCCAGCGTGAGTTGCTGTCGGTGCGTAGTTATCTCACCACATCAATTCTCACATGGCCTCAAAACGCATTGCTAGTGCGCGAGCCTACAGCGGAGGCTTGGCTGGAGCTGATGGGCATGGCCACTACTTGAGGCGACGAGGGCTTCCTCGCTATGGCTGCCGATAGGTTTGAAACCGAGATCGAGTATCGCGCGGTAAACAGCTCAGGAAAGATAGGCCGCGTCGGTCTTATCTACCCTCGCCAAGGTTGTCAACCTCGCTGTCGCATCTCTCTTGCGTTGTGGGTTCAGCAACACTATGCTGCCATTGTGAAGACATCACCGGAAGCTTGTGTGCCAACCTTGCCGCTTAGAGGAGGTGGTCGCGCGATATGCTTCAAATTTGACCCGTGCCTGGTGCCTGCAATAGTGGACGCCCTTTCTTCGGCGGGAAGCCTAGGCGTTGCCAAAGTCGAGAGCGGCATACCGTCCATGCCCGGAGAGGAGCCCGATCCAGATAGCGCCTCCTCTAGCCTACAGGAGACTGAAGCATGTCCTCTCGAGTTACTGGCCGCGACCTCGCTTGAAGCTGATCCTGAGCTGCCGGCTAAACGAGTGTTGCTCACTGGGCATGCTCTTCCAGAGTGTGGGGATCTCATGGACCAGGAAAGCTTGTCGCTCGATCCTCGAGGCGGCTCCGACCATGAACCAGCGGTTGCTGCTACCTATCTCGAGTGTGAACATGGCTGGGTATGGTTGGCTGGACCCCGTGGTAACGCTGTCGAACCGCTATGCCTCGATACCTGCTGCGCCGCCGAAGCTCATGCTTGGTGGGCGCAGCAGGGCCACCAAGCCAAGGTTGCCTGGGAACCACTTACTCAAGGTGCGCCTCGACTCGAAGCGCGTCGAGCTTGGCCCGGAGGACAGATTGTTAAGTCAGATCCGGCAGATAAGCTCCGTGCGCTAGTGGCACGGAAGCAGTCACTCGGCATTCCACTCAGCCAGCAACAGCTAACGGCTGTTGCGAACCTTGAAGAGAGCACGATGGAGAGCACCCAACGCACTGCAGCCTCTGAGCTCACTTATCCTCTCACTTCGGCTGACGATGTGCGGCATCTCCTCCAATCCAGCAGACCGCCAACCGTCCTCGTAGCCATGGAGTTCTCCGGCAGCATGCGCAGTGCATTGGAAGCCTTGGGAGTAGTTGCTATCTCGACTGACTTCCGGGCGTGTGAGCTTGGTGGTATGCACTTCCAGGGTGACGTGCGCGCGGTTGTTTCTCTAACGCACTGGGACGCCATATACTTCTTTCCCAACTGCTACCAGCACATGCGTTGCGACGAGGATCGCCTCGCGCACAAGATCCGTGATGGCCGCGCGTTCTGGGCTGGGGCCATGGTATTGTGGTGCTTGTGCTGCAACTCCGCGGATATGGTGCTCGTAGAACAGCCTGACACCGTCGTTTATGATTACCACCAGCCAGAGGGAGCACTCCTCGTGGAGTTTCGGACCTCCCACCTTGGGGACACATCCGATAAGTTTGTGCGGCTGGCGGTACGTGAAACAGGCGAGCTTATCTTCAAAGACAGACCCGTGGCGCAGAGGAGAAAGCGCCAGCGACCCCAAGTTGGCCGTTCACAGTTCATCTATCCGAATGCCGACGCGCGCGATAGAGCGCGCAGCAACTGGACAGATCATCCTTCCACTTGTGCACAGCTGGCCCGCTGCCTCCACGATCCGCTAGTGCCCATACTCGAGCTTGACTACGCGGAAGAGATCCACCGTTTTGCTCTTGCCTGGTCCGCGGCAGGCCATCCAGTGCCGCACGGGTTTGATGCGTTGGATGGTCAACCGCCTTCTGCCCAAGCTCGTGACTATCAGTTGGTTAGAGGCGTAGGGTCCAGAGCTAACGCGCTGGAGACGTGTGTTGCGCCAGGACCTGCTACTGACGCGGGTTTGCGCGCGGGCCACCGTCAGTCAGCTGCGGCACCACGGTTAGATAACGAGCTGAGTGACGATGATATACAAGGGGAGGCTGCTCCTTGCGAATACCCTTGTGTCAACGCCGAGGCTACAGCCACAGCTTCGTCTGCGTTGCCCGTTGAGCTCCGTGCCCTCAGCGATGCACCTACCCTCGATGTCCGGCAAGCCCACGCTACCGCCTCTCTGCTCCTCTTCATCTGCGTTTTGGATCAACCCTTGGTCTTCGCCCATGTCAATGGCTTCACCATTCATGGCTTTGTGGCCCCTGATCGTACAGCCCGCGCGCTGTGCATGATCGCCATCCAAAATCTCGCGCAGCTAGCGTTCGGGGCGGTATGCTATGCGTTCATGGTGGGCGAGTACGTCCGCGGGGCACGACTATTCACTGCACTGTTGGGAGTTCGCCCAGCTGCGAAGGAAGTGGTTCGCACCCCCTCGGCTCGCCATCGAGCACTGGCCGCGGGTGGGGGCTTTGCGTGGTGTACTCTTCTGGCGCTCCGCGGCACTGCTGTCGAAGACGCAGCCGCCAGAGCTTTGCTGTCAGCCCAAGCTTTCGCAGGTCCGACAGCAAAGCTAGTGGATGTCCGGCTCGGCACGACCAATGAGCACCCCTTTCTCTTCGGCGCGCACGCGGCTACCTATGTGCTACCAAGAGCGCGACTGCCGCCTGGGACGTCAGCCGCGATGTGGGATGCACTAGCTCGACTCACCCGAGCTGATGAAGCCCTCATCTCTGCCCTCGATGGAGTCACCTCAGTTCTCAGGCACGGGACAAGAAGCTTAGGGTCATTATAAAGAAATACGTGACGCCGCGAGGCAGCGCAGCACAGAGAAACGATAGGAGGAGAAAGGGGTGGTGGTGGGTGCACACAAACGCGAGCGCGACTGCCTCGAACACCCAACAGACGAACGACGGCCCTTGGTGTTCACGCGAGAGTTCACGGTACAGGAAAATAGGCAGGAGCCTAATTAGTACAGAAAAAATAAGCAGGGGCCAAATAGCCGGCACGCAGTCCGAGGCTCGGCGGCCGGACTGATTCAGGCCGCGAGACCTCACGCCCGCCGTACCATCAAGTGTTCGAGGTTGCATCGGCGCTGCTCATGCTGTCCACCCTTTCAGGTGAGGAAACCCCCCGACCCGACCGCCCGCGGATGTCCTGCCACTACCCGAGAAGGCATATCGCGCTGTGCAGAGAACCAACCTTCTCAGGCACGGGACAAGAAGCTTAGGGTCATTATAAAGAAATACGTGATGCCGCGAGGCAGCGCAGCACAGAGAAACGACCCTGTTGCCGAGGGTGTCGTACACGAGTCGGAGGCGGTAGGCCGAGGCAGGCGAGGTAGCCTGTGAGGGAAGCCCTGTAAGAGGAGCCTCCGGTACAAGTGAGATTGAAGTTGAAGCCCCTGTTATGACACCGGGGTGGGAGGGTGGGCGTGGAGCGGGGCGGTTTAAGGCGCCCCGACCACTCAGACAAGCACGAGACCTCAACGGAGTGCGCTATCCCGCGGGCAGGAGCAGATGTATTTTGGGCACAACCGCGTCCGCATAAGGGCGGCCGTCGCGCGTACGGGCGACGGTAAAGGAAATTCGGCAAGAGGAGCCGGAGACGCGCCGAACTGTAGCCGTCCAGCCAGTCCCGCCGTGTTCGGTGCACTTTTCGGCTGGCCATGCGGAACGAGACACGACTATCGGCATTCCAGGCTGAAAGGCTGATGCTTGGACGAGAGGTGTTGGCTGGGCCGGCTCGGAGGGAAGGGCGGCTGGCAGCGCGGCACGCTTGGGTGAAGGCACGGCATGATTCGTTGTTGATGAGACGGCTTTGGCATGTTCTGCGTCGTACTGGGACGCTAATCGCTTGGCCGGCGCGCTATTTGCTTCCACGAGTTCGGCGAGCATGTTAGCGAAGCCCGTGTTGTTTGCCACTTTTGGCACGTTCGAAGATTGAATGGAGTCGACACTATGGTCCGACGCCTTGCTGATATAGTGTTCGTGCTCCCGGAGCCCTACTACGCGGTAGCGGTGGAGGCTTTCGGGGCACATCCATCGGCAGATGAGCTGAATCATCGAGTCTTCCACGCCTGCGGCGTGAAGGGCGGTGGCGAGGCCAGCTCGGTAGCTGTGGAAGGAGAAAACGGAGGCGGTCTGTGCCCCGTATAGATGGGTAAGCACGGTGCGCAGGAGGCTGTGGAGGAAATGGTGCTCGTATGGTTGCCCCTGCTGGTCGTGAAAGAGGGCGGTAGTCCGCCGTTCCTCGTCGCTGAGCGGAACACCAAAATGGCGCTCGATGTCTAGGATGGCGGCGGCGGCGTTGATGTGATCGGTGTCGTATGTGAGGTAGACTGGGAAGGGGCAATGGATCTCGCCTGATTGGTCGGCTTTTGCGAGAGGTGGTGTGACGGCGACTTTGTCTCGGCCGGGACAAAAGCTGCGGCACTGGTCGTCTGTGAGGCGCGTCAGCCATCGGCCCTCGAAAAAGAAGTTGATTGAGGCGAAGGTCAGGTAGTGTATCTTTTTGACGAACACGCCGCCGTTGCCATCCGTGCGCTTGCGTTGTCCGCAGATCTCGCCGAGGCGAAATGCGGTGTAGATAAGGAAGCGGTTGAGGCGGCGAAACATGTAGACATGATGATCGCGATAGCCCCAACGAAGGCTGCCGACCATGGTGCCTTCTTCGAGCGAATCGATGCGGCGGACCATGGCGAATTTCATAGGCTCGACCCTGGTAAGACTCAGAGAGAGTGGGCCGTGGTACTCTTGGAAGATCTGTACCAATGTCTGGATATGCGCCCGGAGAAAGCGGTAGCTCGGCATCGCCACACCCCAGCGGCCAAAGACGCGGATGACGGCAAGCGGGTAGGCGAGAGCCGAGCCCGGCTTGATGAATACTCGAGACTTGGCCTTGGGCTTAGCGACCGAGAAGGCTACCAGCGTGAGGACGGCCAGGAGGTGTGCGTTCCTTTCTGGAAAGTCGCGCGCATCTTTGGCAGTGCGGAAGGGGCTGGTGCCATGGGCGTCGCAGACTACTTCCCACAAGTCCCATGCTAGGTCGTCCTTTTGGGCGGTGCCGGGGGGAATGCCCTGGGCCACTGCATCCTCCATGGCGGTGGTGATGCCAACGAGGTCGTTGAGAGGCAGATTAAAGGCCATATCATCGTGCCCGCTGGCAAACTGTTCCGCCTTCTGTCTTGCGAAGATAGCGCCTGCGCGCAGCAGCGACGACGACGGGCGAGTGCGTGGGGGTTCAGGGGGGAGCTGGAGGCCCCTGACCACACGCGGAGTCGGGGGAGGTAGTGTGGCTCCCGGTCGCAGCTGGCTGGAATAAGGCTCGCGACCGCGGGCGGCGAGGCGAGCAGGCGGCGTCCGCGGTGGAGGCGTCGATGGTGGCGTGCTAGATGGGGCGGCTGATCCGCCCTTCTGGGCACGTTGCAGGGCGGCGCCGCATGGCAGTGGGTCAGCGCCTAGGTAGGCGGCCGGGGGCGTGATCGGCGGTGGCGAGGACATCCCGCGGAGCTTCGAAAGGGCTGCACCGGCAGGAGGCGAGTCAGCTGACAGCGAGCCAACCCTGAAGGAAAAGAACGCGGGAGGGAGAGAGGCTCGGGGCCGGCGCCGCAGGCTCCAATAAAAACGGGTCTGTGAGGCTCGGGGCCGGCGCCGCAGGCTCCAATGCAGGCGGAAAAGCCGGCGGCCGAAGCGGTGGAAAAGTCTACGGCCGAAAAGGCGACGCCGCTTGAAGAGTCGGCAGGCGGAGGCCCAACCAGGCCTATGCGGCGTGGGTAGTGTGCCGCACGCCTCGCACATGAGTGAGCCCGGCGCGGCTTGATTTTCGCACCAGTGGAACCTGTTCGTGGTGGGGTCCCACCGCGCGGACGCGCACTGTAGCGATTGCGGAGGCGCGCCCTGCACCTCATCCTCTGCCCGCGTCGCGCCGACCCTGTAGGAGGAGAACGCTGGCGTCCGTGAGGCGGGGACGCCGGCAGTACGCGCGCCGTCCCGTCGCTCGCGCTTCGCCGCCTCGATCACGAATTGGTAGAGCTCCGCGAAGGCCGGCGAAAGAGTGACCCTGTGGGGCGATAGCCCGCACTGCTTGCACAGGCGTGCAAACTCGGCCCAGCGCTGGCGCGAGATAAGGTCGCTAAATGGGTTGCAGTCGCCGTACAGGTGCGCGACTCTGACGCAGGGCGCCAGGTCTTGAAACTCGGCCCGAGCCCGCAGCCACTGAAAGGCCTCGACGAGAAGGGGGCTCTTCATCGACTCCGCCGGCAGGGTGAGTGCAGCGGTCAGGGCGTCGGTTCTGAAGATGAGCTCAGTGGTCCCTGTCTCGGAGCCGGCGCAGGCATAGGCGAGGTAGGTGTGGAGGGAGAGAAAGTTGCCTACCACGCCTAAGAACTCCAGGATTGGGATGGAGAGGTAGGGTACATCGCTCGGAGGCACCACGAAGAGCCAAAAGAGGCCGTGGCAGAAACCTCCCACATCTGGCTCAGCGACGTCGGCGTAGCAGGCATCACTGGTGACGTCCACGAGCCATCCTGGACCTGCCTCGAGCTCGCTGCGAAACAGGGCTCTCTTGCAGCTGACGCCGCTGGAGCGGAGCAGGAGGTTGAGCCACCTTTGCAACTGCTTACGCATGAGCAAGTCACAGACCACGACGGAGTTAGGCCCTTGGCCGTCGTCACCCTGCCGCGAGTGCGGGCGGTAGAGTCCGTGCATGACATTGCGCCCCGTGAGGCTAATTGCCCGCAGGTGCTCCAACAGCCCGCAAAGGGAGCGGTAGACATGAAAGGGGGTGGCGTCGAGCAGTGTGTCACTGACCACCGCGGAGGCCCGCAGCAGCTTGCTCCTCGGCACCACAACTACCCCGAGGGCAAGCACCAGCACAACGCCTAGCCACTTGCACCAGACGCCTAAAGAGCGCTTTTCCTCGATGGCCATATAGGCGTTGACAGCATCCGTGAGGCGCCGCCAGTTGCGGATGCCAGTCAAGGTGCGAGCCGCCCCGACGAACTCGAACTGGGGATCGTCGGTGTAGATGTAGCACGAATAAAGCCGAAGTTGAGGGCAGACGTATCCATCAGGGATGGCGTCAACGGAGGCGGGGGCCGCGATCGGCGGGAGCTGCTGTGCAGCTCGGCGCGTGAGGCGGTGGATGTCGACACAAGGGATCCCCTGGCGACGCTGGAGATCGAGACGTGCCTGGAGCCACAGCCGCTCCCCCTCGGGCATAGAACCGGCCCTCGCGCGCTCGGCAGGCTGCTCGTCGGCGTCCATCATCTCCCGAAAGATGGCCAGCAATGCATCGCTGTAGCGCTGGGCAATATTCGAGGCGGGGTGGGTGCCAAAGCCCAGACGCCGATCCTCGACAAAGACGAGCGGCCGATCCCCACCGTCCGCCGGGCGGCTTCCTAAGAAGACATGGAGCAGCTTGTGCAGCTCACACTTGCTCATGGCGAGCTGTTGAAAGTGATCTTTGAAGTCGTCACCCATGCCATAGACCACCGTGGACATGACAAACGCGGCGCGAGCCAGGATGGCGTTGTCACGCATGCACGCCTCAAGGCTGCCCTTGACCTCCTTGGGCCACTTGGAGAAGATGTGAGCCCTCGTCTGAGGCAGTGCGGAGGGGGCGCGGGGCAGCCCCCGCAAGCGAAGCCACGCCGCGAACTCCGGGCGCCGGGAAGCCTCCTCCGTGAAGTGGCGTGGCATGTGGAACTGGCGAGATGCGTCGTTGATCGAGATGGCCTGAAGGCCCGAGGCGTCGAAGGTAGGGATTCGCGGCCCGCCGCCCTCGGTCGTCTCGCGCCAGCGATCGGGCTCGAGCTTGCGCGCCGCCGCACCCTTCCCCAGCAGGTAGGACGGGAAGTAGGCGAAGTCGTCGTGAAGGACGTACCATCCGAGCTCCGATTTGCGATGCAGCTCTCGCTCTATAGAGGCCCAGCCCATCTGAACCGACGACAGATGCCGGTCGAGGACCGCCTGCAGCTCGACATCCACCTCCAGCCGAACTCCTCGAGAAGGTATGAGACCAGTGCCTGGTCCGGGTAGTGCTGCAGGCGATCGCGAAGGAAGCCGACCTTAAGGTGGGTCTGGATAGGCTCTCCGAAGTTGGAGATGGTGCAGCAGTGGGAGTGGCGCTTGGTGCAGTCGTACACCTTGCCGACTGCCCACGGTTGCATCTCAGTTGCCCGATGGCGATCGGGAGTGGGCGGTCCCGTGTGATTTCGTCGGGAGGGACCCCCTGATCGAGCTGGCGGTCGATACTGTTCATGTCGGCCTTGGCGTGGGCGAGCCACGCCCTGATCTTGCGCTCGGCCTCGGGTAGGACCAGCTCGTGCCAGCTTTTGATGCAACCGGGCTCACTAGGCGAGGTTGGGGGCTGCGGCGGAGGCAGTGGAACCCACACCGTCGACAGCGGCTCGTAGACTGGCGAAAGGAGCACCCGGTCGAGGCGGGAGTCGTCAAAGTCTGGCAGCTGGTGAAGCAGATCGTGTGGGATCTGCGTATGGTCGAGCGGGGTGATGCGCTCAGCCCAGCCCTTGTGCAGTTCCGACCCTGACCGGACCGCCTCGAGGAGGGCGTCACGCAGAGCGTCGTCAGCCTTGCGGAGCTCGGCGAGCCGCGATGCCGCAGACGGGCTAAATTCCGGCGGCGGGCGAGGGATCAGGCTAGTGACACGAGTGGTGCCAAACTTGAAGTCGGGAGCGCCTTCGGCGGGAGCATCAGGAAGATGAGCTACCCTCTCGACAAACATCTGAGTCCCGACCACGGCACGCCGAGCGAGGTCTTCCATCGGGGTCCCGCTGAGCGCTGCCAGCGTACACCAGATGAAGGTGGCTCCGGCCGCGAGAGCACGAAGTCGCGCCGCCGGCGTGCGACAGACTGAGCTCGGGTGAGGGCAGAAGTCGGTAGGCGAGGCGAAGAGCCGCAGGCTGGGTGTATATTCACCGATCATGAAAGCGAGCTGAGCTGCGCTGGTGAGCCAGGCGCAGAGCTTTAGTACCAGCCGCATGAGGAGAGGGCGGCCTGCAGGCGGCACGTGCAGGCCAACGGCCGTGAAACCGTTGGCGTGAGCGAGGAGAAGGGG
>CATOSE010000407.1:0-15339 GCA_951812265.1 Taphrorychus bicolor | reverse complement strand
GGGCCTCGCCACGGCGGCGCGAAGGCAGACGGTCCTCGTTGCGGCGGCGCGGCTTAGTATCCCCATCGCCGCGTGAGTAATGCTTCCGCGTGCGTCTGTTGGGGGTAGGAGCCACGCGGCGGTTTGGACGGGTCGGCTCGTGTGTTTCGGCGCGGCAGGAGAAGTGTCGCCTGGCGACGGTTGCGCTCCACACGAGCGCCCTAGCCTGCGCGGAGAGGCAGGCGCGAATGAGCGCGAAGAGGCACCGAGCCGGCGTGAGCAAGGTGAGCACAAGTCGGCGCCACGACGGTGCGAGCGAGGGCGGCGCACCTGGGTCGCGTCTGAAGAAGGCAATAACTAGCGCGAGCATGCTGGCCATAAGCGTGCCGCTAATCATGAGCAGCCACTGGACCAGCGAGTCCGCAGCGGGCGGGGTGGCGGCGCGTTCCGATACGGCGTGACTCGCTTTTGCGGGGGGCGGCGGAGGCGGCGGCGACGCCGGTTCGGCCCGTGGCGGAGGCGGTAGTGGTGCTGGTTCGGCCTGGGGGGCGGCGGTCCTCTTCGTTGCCTGCGCGGGCGGTGCAGGAGAGGCGGCGCGTGCGGCAGGGCACGAGGCCACTGGTTCCTCTGGCCATAATGACGTTTCAGGAGGCGGCGGGCGGCGCTCGGCAAGGTAGTCGGCAAGACTGATCGCGAGGCCGCCATGCTCGGCGAGCACGTAACTGGGGGCGAGGACGCTCTGAGATTGGAGCCATCCGAGGGCGTTGGACTCGCGGGGAAAGCCGCGGTGCGTGACGCGTCCGTGAGAGGAGAAGCTGTCCACGACCCTTCGCACGTTCGACCACGAACCGAAGTGAATGCCCGCATGTTCCTCATTAGTCACGGCGTAGTATTTGAGCACGCCGGTGAGAGACGAATGATGCACGGCGCCTGCGTTGGCCACTACGATGGATTCGCCAGAGGAGGGCGAGACGAGGGATGGCGTGCGCGTAGGCGGCTCCGCGGGACGCGCAGTAGCTGACCGTTTGCGCACCGAGCGGTAGGGCGATAGGAAGGTAGCATCGTCAGCGGTTGAGGCGGCGGGCACGAGCGGAGACACGAGTGGCGGCGTCGATTCCGACGGCGGGCGAGGAGAGCGCGGAGCTGTGCGCAGGCCTGCGCGTAAAGCAGCGTGATCGGCGCGTGCATTGTGCCCCGTGGCCGGTGAGGTTGGCGAGCGAGGCGAGGGAGAGGGAAGGGCGGCGGCACGGTCGCAAGCGAGGTTAGCGGAGGTCACCGAGGCAGCTACGGTAGCAGCAGCAGCGAATGCGGAGGCGCGCACGGCGGCGGCGGCGTCGACTTGACGCTGATCGGCGGTATCGTCTGATTCGCTGAGCGCGCCGTCATCCGGTCCGACGGCATCCGCGAGATCGTCATCTGAGGCACCTTCCGTATCGTCGTACGTGGGAGCAGAGGCGGTGGGGCGACCTGCATCAGAGTCACTGCATACGGCGCATGCGGCGGCGGAGGCGGTTGGGACGCTTACCGTGTGCGAGGCGCCTGCCTCCCCCGAGAATAGGTCGAGTTCGAGTTCGAGGCGATCGATCGGGGACGCGGCAATGGCGGCCGCGCCCGTGGAGTTACCGGCATTCGTAGGCGTAGCGGTGGAGCGCCTCTCAAGTTCGGCAGTGACGCCTGCATCGATTTTCGCCTGCAGGGCGGCGGTAGCGAGTGCAGCTCTGGTTTTGCGCGACGACCCCTTCCTATCCTTTTCTTTCTTGGCCGCTAAAGCTTTCTCGCGATTGGCCGCACGGCGGGGGCACTTCGAGTGCCAGTGCATGTGGCTCTCATTCAGTTCTCTGCGACACGTCTCGCACTCTGAAGGGGGTGGCTTGTCTTTGTCGAGGCCCCCGGAGTTCAGTCCGCCGCCTGGACTCGAGTTGGCGATGGTGCGGCGGGCCAGGTCGCGGCCCGAGAGAAGCGCGGCACCGGACGTTGCGAGACCGGCGGCGGAAGACTGTTTGCGTGCTTCGCTCACCTCGTGTTCGGCGAGCACTGCAGTGATACTCTGTACGGTGGCCTTACTGTGTCCGCGCGCGTTGCTAAGGCGCAGTTCCAGCAAGACCTTATCTTCGATGGTGGGCCCGAGAGGCGTCATAGCGTCCGTGTACGCTTGCGCCACTTGTGAATCATCAAGTTGAATCGAGCATGAGGTATTAAGCAAGTCGAATTGCTCGCGCCAGCCGCTGAAGCTAGCAATGCATGCAGATTGTGGCCCGGTATGCACGAGAGCGGTTATCTTGTTGCGAAGCAACGAGTTTGCGGAGTCCCCTATCTTCTTTAGCTCAGCGTGCAGCAAGGGGATGAGAAGGAGGCAGCTTGACTCGCTTCGTTCGAGCCAGTCGTCTGCTGCGGATGAGATGGTGATGGTATCGGTGATGGCTTCAGCGCACAGTCTGTCAATTTCTGTAAGGAGCGGTGCCGACCAAGCGATGGATTTTCCGCATTGCGCGCGGCAGGCTTCATCGTCTCCATCGTCGTCACTACCTTCCTCGAAAATGACCCATGAGATGGGCTTGTCAAAACTGTGCTGCATTACATCGGATTCCTTGAGAGCTCTGGCATGTGTGCGCGTAGGCGCGTACGTAATTTCCTTGCACATGACAAAGCCAGATTCCCACAGGGTGCGGAAGCGAGGGTCCTTCTTCCGAAGATACTTGGGTAACGCGCGCAGCCATCCACGCAGGGTGATGGGGGTTGTGTCCCAGGAGCATATCGGTGTGTCAGGATCCATGTCTGAGCCAGTTGCAGCCCTGTGCATCACGCGAAACCTTGGCAGTGGATAGCGTGAGGTCCGAGTCGTCCGGGGCAGGCCGGTTGAGGTGCTACCAAGTCGAAAACCGCGCGCCACAGCACGCCTTGGGGACGGGGCGGGGCGCCGGGGCGCGAGCGGCGAGCGAGGCCGGAATTTTGGACCCGTTGAGATTTTCACATTCACACAACAGGCTAGAGTACAAACTAGACAATTAAGTACGGTGTACGGTACACTGGGACACTCAAGTGTAGCGTACCCAAAACATGCCTTGCGAGGATCACTCGCTACATGGAATGAAGAAATAAATTCAACAAGGTAAGTAGATGAGAAGGTGAGGAGACCCCGCTCAGCACACCCACCTTTGGGATTCACGCAAGAGGCGGGGAGTAACGTTGGCGGCTTGTCGGGGATCGGCGGTGGGGTTGGCGGCGGGGTTGGCGGCCGGGTTGGCGGCGGCGGTGGCGGCGGCGGAGGTGGAGGAGGTGATGGTGGTGTAGCCCGTATGATAGCCATGCGAAGACTTCGCTCAAAAAGCGCTACTCTTGAGAGCACGGCAGCGGAAGGGAGCTCGCCAAAGTCGAGAGACACGACGGTGCTGGACAGAAGCTGAAGCTCCACGATTGCACGCTCTTCGTTGTCGCCATCGTCAATCTCAATTATCTGCACCAGGGGGAGCATCTGAGGCTCAGCATCACATCGCGTCGGCTGGAGCACGAGTGAAGACTCTGAGAAGGAGAGAATCACTGAAGAGCCATTGGCACCACCCCAAACGGCCTCGAATGTGGCGTCGACGTGTGTAGATTCCGGCGTTGGCTCTGATGGCGATTGGCTTCCCAACAGCGCCATCAAACTCTCATACATGACAGTTGCAGTGGCCCGCTCAACTGCACCATCGTCTACTGCATCAGCACATTGCTCTGCATGTAGCAAACGCCCAAGCTGCTCGAGAAGCTCGTCACGCTGGGCGCGGCACTCATCCCATGACTCGCCTGAAATGCACACAATAAATGGTCAGGCTTGCCGCGAATCACACAACATACTATAGGGGGGGGCAAGCTCACTCCACCTGGTGCACTGATAAGATCATGTCGCTCTCCGCACCGACCATAATCATACGCGCCCCACGTATCAGATGGCTTCAGTCGGTCGATCTCCCGAAATGCCTTTCGATCACGAAGTGTGTAGCCTGGGTGGGCCACCGTGGCCAAGTCGTCATCAAGCTCAGCCGGTATCTCGATGTCGTCATTGTCGCTGTCATCATCCACCACCATGTGCTCCACTGAATGTTGTGAGGGTGGGAGCTCCAGCCGGCGGGCTTTACCGGATCGCTGCGGCGCCGACAACAGCTGCCCTGCCGGCGAGTGATTGCTCTTTCCGTGACTGTGAGGTTGGGCGGTCCATCAGCTGTCAGCTCCGAAGCTTCCAGCTCTGGAGCTCCAGCTCTTCTCAGCTCTTCATCTGCCTGAGGATTGGGCAGTCCATCAGCTGCCAGCTCCGAAGCTTCCAGCTCTGGAGCTCCAGCTGTTCTCAGCTCTTCATCTGCCTGGCGCTCACGAGCTGCGGAGACAACGTCTTTACCCAGCACACGTATCAAGGCCTGTAGCGCTGTTGTTTCGGTGACAAGTAGTTTGATGTGCTTCCTTTCCGTGAGACCAGCAGCCACATTCGCGTCGACAACAATGGTACGGCTTTTGCGGTTGTACTGCGCTCTGAGATCACCCACATCCCTGAGAAGCCGCGACGAGCCCTTTGCTTTTGGCATGTGCATTCAGGATTCTCTCTGGAAGGTAGCTCCTTTTTTGGACGTGTAGAAGGTACTATGCGTACGGCTTATGTTACCGAGCGGGTCTCGCTTGTTACCTCATTGGGGCGCCGCCCGCAAGAGGTAACACGCGAGTTTGGTTCGGTAACATAAGCCGTACGCCCGGAACTTGAGGAGAAGGTTGTGAAACCGCCCAAATGACCCATTTTCTCACTTGCCGGTGTTACTTTTGAGATCCTGACCCTCCGTTGCGTCGAGTCATAGGGTTCGAGTGGTTGTTCGCGATCTCTATCATCCCCTAGCCCTTGGCCACCTACCCCCTGGGGGGGCGCTTCTCGCGCTCCCCCATGCTATTCAATGCGAATGTCAGTGCTATATATTCTCAACACACCAGTGACGGAATCGGTCAGCGCTTGATGCTGCATCAAGCGGCCAAGCGTGCCAGGGCTCAAGCGCAAGCGCGGTTGCGGCAGTGGCAGTAACTGCTTGCGCATGGTGGGCTCCTGGCTAGCACAGCCTCTCGCGCAACGACCCTGGGGTGTTGACTCTCGCTCCCGGACCGACGGGTATGGCTAGGGTAGCCGATTCTGGCCCTCCGAAGCGCGCCGCAGGCGAAGATTTTTTTTTGCGTTAGACCCCCGTTACACCCGTGATGTTGAGATCTCGGCACGTTGGTCGGCGCTGGAGCTCCGCCCGTCCGTCAACGTGGGTCGACAATGCCCATTTTCATGGTGAGATGAACCCGTACTTGGCACCACGGCGGATCTTACTCCGCCCGTACCGGCTGATTAGTAGGTGTTAACTGACGCTGGAAAATGGTAACTCCCTCCTGATTCATCAGCACAAAATTGCCCGCGAATCCCTGTATCATGCCCAATACCGATCTCGGTTTGACGGGCCCAACGGCCCTCCGGTGGTCCACGGTCGCATGCGCTAACGCGCACCCCTGTGCCGCGGAGCGGCGCCTTGCGCTAACGGGGCCCAGTGGCTGGTGGAGGCTAGGACGCACGATTGCCTGCTCCTTTTGGTGAAGGGGAAGCTTGGATCGGGGGGGATTTACATAGAATTTTGAGTACGCGAGGATGGCACCTTTGGATCGACGTGGATCGATCGGCGCTCGGGGTTGCTCGCGAAGTGACCTATTCAAACGGTAACCCCGGGTCTTTTAAAAACTACACGGGACGTTCAAAAATTACATTGAGCCAAAACCTGATTTCCAAGTGTTTCCAGTACCTCTAGGTCAGGATTGAAGGGTTTGTCACAGTTTTTCACCAGTTGGAGGTCCTCCTTGATGATTTTTTGCGTATAACGCAACGTTCCGCACGTTTTCAAGCTTTATCGTAAAACCTAGTGTTTTTTCGTCGCTGGGTCGCTCCAAGTGATCCCCCCTTGGGTGTTTAAGCCGATGCCTGCTCTAGGAATGAATTGCACCCAGTGAGAGCTTATCAACATTGCACCAACGACCCAAGCTGGCGGTCGTAGCGGCGCTTGCCGTCCGTCTTCTGAGGTGTTTCCTTAATATTTAAGCTTAAATATTCTTTATCACAAACTCACGATAAAATCTTCGAGGGAACGCATGTACAAGCCTCACTCACATGGAAGCATAGGAGATTGTGACATACATCAGTGACTACTGAGCAAGAGTAGGAACTACCGAGTAAACTACTAGCAGGGGAGGAGGTGGGGGGGTGGGTGGTGTACTAAGCCAGCGGACATGCAGTGCTACATGTATAAAGGATGATTTCCCGGGCGGTCCTCATCGTCTACGCTTGCACCTACAGCTGAGGTGGCTGCTCCTGCTGCTGCATCATCTGCATCATCTGCATCATGAGCTGCTGCGGCTGCTGCGGCTGCTGTGGCTGATGTGGCGGCGTGAGCTGCTGCGGCTGCTGTGGCTGCTCCGTCGTGAGCATTTGCTGTGGTTGTTGTGACTGCAGTGGCTGCTGTGGCATAAGCATATGTTGTGGTGGCTGATGCGGCTGCTGTGGCTGCTGCGGCATGAGCAGCTGCTATGGCGGCTGCTGCTGCTGCTGTGGCGGCATGAGCAATTGTTGTTGGCGAGGGAAGCATGCGGTGCACTGGCGAGGGAGGCAAGAGGTGCACTGGCGAGGGAGGCACGAGGTTCACTGGCGAGGGAGGCATGCGGGGCACTGGCGAGGAAGGCAAGAGGTGCACTGGCAAGGGAAGCATGCGGTGCACTGGCGAGGAAGCATGCGGTGCACTGGCGAGGGAGGCAAGAGGTGCACTGGCGAGGGAGGCATGCGGTGCACTGGCGAGGGAGGTATGCGGTGCACTGGCGAGGGAGGCATGCGGTGCACTGGCGAGGGAGGCAAGAAGTGCACTGGCGAGAGAGGCAAGAGGTGCGCTTGCGAGGAAGGAATGCGGTGCACTGGCGAGGGAGGCAAGCGGTGCACAGGCGAGAAAGGAATGCGGTGCACCTGCGAGGGAGGCATGCGATGCACTGGCGAAGGAGGCATGCGGTGCACTGGCAAGGGAAGCATGCGGTGCACTGGCGAGGAAGGCATGCGGTGCACTGGCGAGGGAGGCAAGAGGTGCACTGTTGAGGAAGGCATGCGGTGCACTGGCGAGGAAGGCAAGAGGTGCACTAGCGATGGAGGCAAACGGTGCACTGACGATGAAGGCAAGAGCTGCACTGGCGAGGGAGGCATGCGATGCACTGGCGAGGGATGCATGCGGTGCACTGGCGAGAGAGGCATGCGGTGCACTGGCAAGGTAGGCATTCGATGCACTGGCGAGAAAGGCAAGAGGTGCACTGGCGAGGGAGGCATGAGGTGCACTGGCGAGGGAGGCATGCGGTGAACTGGCGAGGGAGGCAAGAGGTGCACTGGCAAGGGAGGCAAGCGGTGCGCTGGCGAGGGAGGAATGCGGTGCACTGGCGAGGGAGGCATGCGGTGCACAGGCGAGGAAGGCGTGCGGTGCACTTGCGAGGGAGGCATGCGATGCACTGGCGAGGGAGGCATGCGGTGCACTGGCAAGGAAGGCATGCGGTGCACTGGCGAGGAAGGCAAGAGGTGCACTGGTGAGTGAGGCATGCGGTGCACTGGCAAGGGGAGGCATGAGGTGCACTGGCGAGGAAGGCATGCAGTGCACTGGCGAGGAAGGCAAGAGGTGCACTGGCGAGGGAGGCATACGGTGCACTGGCGAGGGAGGAAAGAGGTGCACTGGCGAGGGAGGCAAGAGGTGCACTGCGAGGGAGGCATGCGGTGCACTGACGAGGGAGGCATGAGGTGCACTGGCGAGGGAGGCATGCGGTGCACTGGCGAGGGAGGCAAGAAGTGCACTGGCGAGAGAGGCAAGAGGTGCGCTTGCGAGGAGGGAATGCGGTGCACTGGCGAGGGAGGCATGCGGTGCACAGGCGAGAAAGGCATGCGGTGCACCTGCGAGGGAGGCATGCGATGCACTGGCGAGGGAGGCATGCGGTGCACTGGCAAGGAAGGCAGGCGGTGCACTGGCGAGTGAGGCATACGGTACACACTGGCGAGTGAGGCATGCGTTGCACTGGCGAGGGAGGCAAGAGGTGCACATGCGAGGGAGGCATGCGGTGCACAGGCGAGAAAGGCATGCGGTGCACCTGCGAGGGAGGCATGCGATGCACTGGCGAGGGAGGCATGCGGTGCACTGGCAAGGAAGGCAGGCGGTGCACTGGCGAGTGAGGCATGCGGTACACTGGCGAGTGAGGCATGCGTTGCACTGGCGAGGGAGGCAAGAGGTGCACATGCGAGGGAGGGATGAGGTGCACTGGCGAGGGAGGCAACAGCTGCACTGGCAAGGAAGGGATGCGGTGCACTGGCGAGGAAGACATGCACTGCACTGGCAAGCATGCGGTGCACTGTTGAGGGAGGCAGGAGGTGTACTGTTGAGGGAGGCATGCAGTGCACTGACGAGGGAGGCATCCGGTGCACTGGCAAGGGAGGCAATAGGTGCACTGGCGAGGGAGGCAAGAGCTGCACTGGCAAGGAAGGCATGCGGTGCACTGGCGAGGGAGGCAATAGGTGCACTGGCGAGGGAGGGATGCAGTACACTGGCGAGGGAGGCAAGAGGTGCACTGGCGAGCGAGGCATGCGGTGCACTGGCGAGTGAGGCATGTGGTGCACCTGGCGAGGGAGGCATGCGGTGCACTGGCGAGGGAAGCATGCGGTGCACTGGCGAGGGAGGCAAGAGGTGCACTGGCGAGGTCCCGAGGCACGACGTTCACTGGCGAGGGAGTTATGCGGTGCACTGGCGAGGAAGGTATGCGGTGCACTGGCGAGGGAGGCAAGAGGTGCACTGGCGAGGGAGGCATGAGGTGCACTGTTGAGGAAGGCATGCGGTGCACTGGCGAGGGAAGCATGCGGTGCCCTGGCGAGGGAGGCAAGAGGTGCACTGGCGAGGAAGGCAAGAGGTGCTCTGGCGAGGGAGGCATGCGGTGAACTGGCGAGGAAGGCAAGAGGTGCACTGGCGAGGGAGGCATGCGGTGCACTGGCGAGGGAAGCATGCGGTGCCCTGGCGAGGGAGGCAAGAGGTGCACTGGCGAGGGAGGCATGAGGTGCACTGGCGAGGGAAGCATGCGGTGCACTGGCGAGGGAGGCAAGAGGTGCACTGGCGAGGGATGCATGAGGTGCACTGATGAGGGAGGTATGCGGTGCACTGGCGAGGGAGGTATGCGGTGCACTGGCGAGGGAGGCAAGAGGTGCACTGGCGAGGGAGGCAAGCGGTGCACTGTTGAGGAAGGCATGCGGTGCACTGGCGAGGGAAGCATGCGGTGCACTGGCGAGGGAGGCAAGCGGTGCACTGGCGAGGGAGGCAAGCGGTGCGCTGGCGAGGGAGGCAAAAGTTGCACTGGTGAGGGAGGCATGCGTTGCACTGGCGATGGAGGCAAGAGGTGCACTGGCGAGGGAGGCATGCGGTGCACTGGCGAGGGAAGCATGCGGTGCACAGGCGAGGGAGGCAAGAGGTGTAATGGCGAGGGAGAAACGAGGTTCACTGGCGAGGGAGTTATGCGGTGCACTTTTGAGGGAGGTATGCGGTGCACTGGCGAGGAAGGAAAAGACGCACATTTCGCGTCGCACGCGGCTAGAGTCTACCTCTATAATCGTAGGGGTATAATCTGGGAAACAAAAAGTGGTATAATCGGTATAATCGGTATAATCTGGAAAAGTGTGGGAAACTGCCATAATCTGAAAGAGTGGTAGAATAGTATGAGGAGAAGCTGCATTCTCAGGGTTTTCATTTCTAGCATTTTTAGCGTGTAACCGCCTGGGTTTCACAAAAAAGGTAAGCACCCCTGTGCTCCTTGACCACTGCCCTGCGCTCTGCGCTCAACAACCACACCACACCCTCTCTTCTTCCACATGTGGTCCATGAATATCAGCGAGGCCGAAGCACGGGCTGCGTATGCGCTGTCCTCACCGGATCCAAGTGACTTTGGCAACTCGCGTGTTGGCCGCGCATCGCGCAAAGCGCGCACCGAGTGTGATGAGAGCACATGCTTCGCCCCGTTCGCATGTTCCTCGCCATAGCCGGACATGGAAGAGTAGGCGTCGTCTGCCCTCGACGCCACACGCCGAAAGGGCGAGGTATCGTCCCAGCAAACTTTGCAGCAACATCGTGCGCCTTCCCGTGAGGCGGCTGATGCGGCAAAGGAGGCAATGCTTCGCTAGATTGCCTCTTTGAATGCCGAAGCAGCGAGCAATTCTAGTAGCCCTGATGACGACCTCTGTTCAAACTGTGGCGAGAGCGAGGATTATATGTTGCTGAGACGTCAGACCACGGCGATCCGGCTGGACGCCATCACGCGAGCGATCGTCGCAAGACGCTTGCATATACTTCTGTATTTTCAGGGTCCGTTTCCATGGCGACTCACTCTCCACGTTGGCATAGCACAAGGGAAAGCTCAAGGGTAACCTGGCGCGCCAACGGCAAGTCCACAATGCGCTAGCTTCCACCGCATTTTGCACTTCCAAGTGCACGTGTTCGCCTCCGGCAGAGTCCTGCTTGGATTCCGGCTTCGACCGCTCTGTGTTTCGCTCCATGCACAATCATGCCTACGGACGGGCTCCACTATTCAACACGCTTTCGGAGACAAAAGCAGCTGTGCATGCCACGGTTTGGGAGCTGCGACAGCCTCTACCAGCCCCTCATCGTGATGGCCAAATCTTTTCTATTCCCACTTGGCGCCTCGGTGGTCCAGGCGGAAAGGTCGTTTGCAAGAAAGCGTTCATCGCCGCCACCGGCGGCACACACTACGCACATCGTGAAGCCCTTGCGCTGACGATTGCCGGCAAGGAGCCAGTGACAAGAAGGCGCTCAGGCCCTCAGGGCGGCATTCCTGGCCATCCAAAATCTTGACAGTGCTCGCAACCCTAGGGGGGAGTGGGCACAATCCTGGTGGAGGCAGCACCTGGTGTGGCAGGATTGGCTTCCCAACGAAATGAAGATACAGTGCCGAGGTCCGACTTGGAAGACGGTGTACGACCAGTTTTACCTGCCAGCTGCTACGCGCATCAACATGGTCCTGAAGCCAAAGCAATGGATGCGCAACAGGAATGCCGCAGTTGCAAAGTTACACTTCGAGTTCTTCCCAGGTGTGAGCGATAAACGCTTGACTGTCGCCAGATCAGCCAGGCACTCAAAGTTTCCAGAGTGCACCGATTGCCAGAAGCTTCGCACAGAGTACAAGACTCTTGCATCTTCTTCCAAAGCATCCGCCGCCCAGGTAGAAAAGGCGTGCGCAAATTTGGTTGCGCACGCTGCGCAATGGCAGCAACATCGCGAGACGGCAATTGACCTCCGCCATCGTTACTCTCTTCTTTCGAGTAATTGGCGATACTTTGTCGACGACAAATGCGGTTCCTTTTGGCAGCAGCTGCCTGTCAGCAGCACGGGTAGAGACACAAAGGAGAACGCAAAGGACAAGTACAAGTTTGCCGTCCATGCGAATGTGGTATGTGGTGAAGCTGGACACAAGCAGTTAACATTTGTTCCAAAGAACATTTGCACCGGGGCTAACTTTGGCTTGACAAACCTATTGATGACAATACATCTTGCTATGTCGACTGTACCGAGTCGATCCCCTTTCGAGGACATCGAGCCGTGAGGTCTCAGTGTGCCTGGATCGTCTGTTATTTTTAACATCCTGATTCATTCATTCATTCACTTGAAGCCGCACACAGACTGCCTTGTTCGCCACACTGACGGAGGTGAGGCGCGCATATCGTACACGGCATGGTCGAACAATGCACCTAACGAGTAGATCCGTGTGTTATGGGTTGGCAACTTGACGCCCTTCCACTTATGCACAGGTCCGGACAATGTTTCTATTGTGACCCACTTCACCCATTGGTTGTTAGTGTACCTCGGAGTCTTCAACAAGATCGTCTGGTCCAGGTTCAAGGCCGGGCACTCGCATAGAGAGACGGCAGACCGCTTGTTCTCCATCACCAAACGCCTCTTTGAATCTGACGGGGCACACCGAGTGAGTCCAATTGAGGACTTCCCTTCCCTGATACCCAAAATTGCTGCTGATTTTGAGAATGAGACGGAACTTTGGCATTGCACGTTCAGCTGGAACTTTGCGAACTGGGACTTGAGGCAGATGATGAAGGAGATTAATGTTGTGAGCTCTACCCTCTAAGGCATCAGCAGCAAGATGGTCTATCAATACTCATACGTTGAGAATCTTCCGGAGCATGGCTGTGTCCTGGTGCAATACAAGAGCAACATCTCTTGGAAAGGTAACGCGCGCGAGGCTGAGTATTCGCCGATCATGAGAGTCGAGCGCGAGATGAATGTTGGGGACGGAGATGATGAGACCAAGACCGTCGAATGCAATGTCAGCCGGCCCAAGGGCGTCAGATTGGTCAGTAAACCACCAGACTTGCGCATCCTGCCTCGTCGAGAGCCTTTCGATACAAAGGCAGAGAAGTATTCGCCGAGCAAGTAGTGCAACGCCATCCTCAACAAGCGTGGGGACGAGATGTCACCTGCAGCGAGAAGCTTCCGGAAATGCATGCCCCTCTTTCACTCGAATGCGGCTGACGTGGCAGAGCGGGTGCCAAATATGCCGCATACTGTTAACACAGACGAGAATTCATTTATCTTCCGTGGTACCCCGCGACCTTTTGCTGAAGTCATGAAAGCCATCATGTTTCGCTTTCCGCGTCCTATGCTCCCCGTCAACCCGTTCGACTAAGAACCTGCGGAGTCGTGGCAAGTTGCTGAAGAGGAGATGAAGTCAAGGGGGACATCTTCTTCGCAGGAACGCGAGGACAGCCAAGCAGCCGAGGCAGATACGTTGCGCGACCCACGGCGGGAGAACACTGTGCGAAATTTGGAGCTCACTGAGGCGGAGATGCGCGCGGCAAGCCGGGAGCTTGCCGAGGAAGACTTTGTCAATACAACCTCCAACCGCGTGGAAGAGGTTGAGCTGGGACAGCTCTACCTTTGTGAACTTGAGAAGGCGGAGCACGGGCTGCGACTGGGTCTTGGAATGCCAGTAAAGGAGGGCCCACTGAATGCCGACAAGATGCCAACATGGACGGTTGCCTGGTTTAAGATCGCATCGAAGAAGGGATGGAAGACAAAGAACATCGCCTTTGAGAAGCACAAGAGGAGGTGGCAGCGTGAAACGGACGACTTGGACATCCGCGCCTTCCGTTTGCGAATTGAAGACTCTGACTTGACCAAGGTACTGTAAGATCGTCGAACTTGTGTGTTCGTGCGTGCTCGTGCGTGCTCATGTGGGCGCGGTCGTCTGCGCTTGTACCACTTGTTGTCATCACTCTCCTTGCACTCACTTACTCAAAGTCAGGAAAGGCGAAGAAGGACTCCACCCCCAAGTTCACCGGAGGATTCACAGAGAGGGTCCTCTTATTTGCACGGAGTGAGAAGCTGGATGAGCACGACACAGAGGATGAGCTCGATCCAGTCGACAGTAAGGTGGAGGAGGAGGAGGCGGAGGAGGAGGAGGATGAGGAGGAGGAGGAGGAGGAGGCGGAGGAGGGAGGCGGAGGAGGAGGAGGAGGCGGAGGAGGAGGAGGCGGAGGAGGAGGAGGAGGCGGAGGAGGAGGAGGAGGCGGAGGAGGAGGAGGAGGCGGAGGAGGAGGAGGAGGCGGAGGAGGAGGAGGAGGCGGAGGAGGAGGAGGAGGCGGAGGAGGAGGAGGAGGCCGTCCGGAATCGTAAACTTACGGTGTGTGTTAGTTGGTCTGTTGGGTCTACCGGTAAGTCTGTCTTGTACCAGTAGCCTAATATTAAGTTCGGTCTTGGCATTCACAGTGGCGGTCCGCCTCGCCTCGCTCGCCGCCCCGGACGCCGGCACGCGCACGTCTCGCGTACCCAGCGCAACGTCTGGCGCTTCTCAACGTGGTAGCACCTCGTAGTCACGATCTACCTCTCCAACAATGAATTCCACTGCGCTACCGCGCGACGCAGTCCCCAATGACACTCAAGTCAGCAAGTTCGCTCCAATCGACATCGATGGCGAATCAATCATCTGGGGCGGCAATCCCGCCCACCTCGAGGGTGTACTTCACGAGGCCGGACTCTTTTACGAACGTCACGGTCTCTTTCAGCCTCTCATCCACGAGGGAGGCGTGCTTCTGTCCAATGGCAAGCTAGCAGTCGACTCGCTGAGTGCCGTATCCTTCTCTTCTGGTGTTGCAACGGACCCCACGCCTTGCAGCTTTGCAAACCCCTGTCATCCAACGCCAGCATGCATCGCACGCTTCAACGCCGCAAACGCGGCTACCTTTAATGTCCCTGCGGCGATGCCAACCGGGTTGGGAGATTCATATGTGGTCTCAAAGTTCGCCGTTGCCGCTGAAGATCACACCTTTGTCAAGTCACTGGCATACATATTCAAAGACTCGGACAAGGCGCAAGAGCTCATTACGAGCTGCGCCGGAAGTGGCCGCGCGCTCCTCGGACTTCTCCGCGCCGAAGCCGCGAAGGCGACGCCGCAAGACCGGGCGCTAGTCCTCTCCCAAAACAATCGCTTTATAGTGGCCGGCTTGGCTGGTGAGGTCAACCTCTCATCTTTCAACAACCATTACAAGCAATTCAAGAGAGTTCAACGCAACCTCCCTCCAGCTTCTCGCATGACGGAAGAAGCCACCATGGGAAATGCTTCATGGCATAATGTTTAAGGACGCGTCCCTTCGGGCGCTCTACGAGATTCGCCTCCAAGTATCACCACCCGCCAATTTGACCGCTACCCTTGACCTCATACGTCAGATGCTACGCTCACGTGTCGTCGCCGACGAGCTCGTCTCCCCAACTCCCGTAGGCTCTTCAGAGCTCCAAAGCCTCGTGTCCGCCGCCATCGCCGCAAACGACTTCCCTCGCGCCCACGCCCTTCTCGCCGCCCCGCAAAGTACTCCACCGACTCCCCGCCTAAACCGCACGACACGGGTGCCGACGCCAAGCCGAAGGTCCCCCGCGACAAGACCGGTCGCATTATCAAATGGGTACCCGGTATGAGCCTTTGCTCATGCGGCGGCAAGCACCTCCTCCGCGATTGCCCCAAGAGAAATAGCGTCGAAAGGGATGACAATGTCAAGCAAAAGCAATCTCAACCACGGCACAATAGGGGTGCCGAACCGAAGCGGGAGCAAAGGAGCCTCGTCCTCGAGCACGTGCGGCTCGGATTCCGCCCTCGTGGCGTAACTTGACGCATTCTTTAACGAAGCCTCGCCCTCACGTATTCAAGCAAATACCGCCCTCCTCACGCTTTGTGACACGTGCGATGACGGCACCGAGAGCCCCTCGCCTCCGCCGCAACCGCAACCTCGCCCTACCGCCGCTTCTT
>CATOSE010000405.1:0-22778 GCA_951812265.1 Taphrorychus bicolor | reverse complement strand
CATATTTGAGTATAATTAGTGGTTTTCTGGTGTAATTTTATGTTTCCAGCTAAAACCAGCAGAATTTGACGTAAAACGACTTAAAACGTGCTAAAATGCGCATTTTAGTACAATTAGTGGTTTTCTGGTGTAATTTTAAGTTTTCAGCTAAAACCAGTAGAATTTGATGTAAAACGATTTAAAACGTGCTAAAATGCGTATTTCAGTACAATTAGTGGTTTTCTGGTGTAATTTTATGTTTCCAGCTAAAACCAGCAGAATTTGACGTAAAACGACTTAATACGTGCTAAAATGCGTATTTCAGTACAATTAGTGGATTTCTGGTGTAATTTTAAGTTTTCAGCTAAAACCAGTAGAATTTGATGTAAAACGACTTAAAACGTGCTAAATTGCGTATTTCAGTACAATTAGTGGTTTTCTGGTGTAATTTTAAGTTTTCAGATAAAACCAGTAGAATTTGATGTAAAACGACTTAAAACGTGCTAAATTGCGTATTTCAGTACAATTAGTGTTTTTTTGGTGTAATTTTAAGTTTTCAGCTAAAACCAGGAGAATTCGACGTAAAACGATTTAAAACGTGCTAAAATGCGTATTTCAGTACAATTAGTGGTTTTCTGGTGTAATTTTAAGTTTTCAGCTAAAACCAGTAGAATTTGATGTAAAACGACTTAAAACGTGCTAAAATGCGTATTTCAGTACAATTAGTGTTTTTTTGGTGAAATTTTAAGTTTTCAGTTAAAACCAGTAGAATTTGATGTAAAACGACTTAAAACGTGCTAAATTGCGTATTTCAGTACAATTAGTGATTTTTTGGTGTAATTTTAAGTTTTCAGCTAAAACCAGTAGAATTTGATGTAAAACGACTTAAAACGTGCTAAATTGCGTATTTCAGTACAATTAGTGTTTTTTTGGTGTAATTTTAAGTTTTCAGCTAAAACCAGGAGAATTCGACGTAAAACGATTTAAAACGTGCTAAATTGCGTATTTCAGTACAATTAGTGTTTTTTTGGTGTAATTTTAAGTTTTCAGCTAAAACCAGGAGAATTCGACGTAAAACGATTTAAAACGTGCTAAAATGCGTATTTCAGTACAATTAGTGGTTTTCTGGTGTAATTTTAAGTTTTCAGCTAAAACCAGTAGAATTTGATGTAAAACGACTTAAAACGTGCTAAAATGCGTATTTCAGTACAATTAGTGTTTTTTTGGTGAAATTTTAAGTTTTCAGTTAAAACCAGTAGAATTTGATGTAAAACGACTTAAAACGTGCTAAATTGCGTATTTCAGTACAATTTGCGGACAACGTGTTCAAGCCCAGGCCTTGACGGCCTCTGGGGAGTTCCAGAAACGTTAGGTTCTTGCTGCCTAACTTCACGTTGTAATTATCCAAAGTTTAAACATTCCATTCATCATGCCAAAGACTCTATCTGTGGTGCTTTTGCAAAGTTGTTAAATAGTTCTTAAGGGGAAGCATTTTTTTATTGTAGCCGCAATTTGCAGTTAAATAATTGAATTTAGGCCGTTTTTCAATTACTTATATGTGCTGACTGACAATCTTCTTTAAAAAATGCACACATATCGAATTACTAATATACTGTTACGTTTTAAATCAACGGCTTAACCAATGCGCAAACGCAATTTAGGTTCCGTCCTCTATCACGCACGTGCCTGACTGATACATTGGAATAATGTACAGGTTGAAGTTTTAGGAATTGAGTGGTACATATGCACTGAGCGACAAAAGTATGAAACACTTTTATATAAAATTCAGTTTTATAAAAATCAATCAATAACCCCATAGTTTTGCCGATCAGTGTATATAATTTTTTCTAAAGCATTTCTGCATTTTCTTGTAAAAGACAAATAAGTCGGAAAAGCAATAAACCCGGACGGCAGGAAGGATGGTGACATCGTCAGTGCTATCTATATTCTTACCTGCTTATACTTGTAACAATATTGTTATCAATAACGCTAATTATTTAACCCTGAACTCAGCGGTCTTCATATGAAAGGGATGGCAATAGAGGGGCCCTATTTTTTATTCTAGGTTGTGCAACTCCCCCGGGGAATAACATGTAAAGAGACCCATTTCACCCGTCCCTTTTCTTTAAATTGGCGCCCAACGAGGGACCAAGTGGTTTTTTCGTCATATCTAAAAGACGAACAATTTCCATTATTCCAATAAAAATTATCTACTGCCTAGTTTCAAGAATTCGGCCCCTGATTTGCAATCGTTAACCTCTCGTTTTGTAACAACATACCTATCACATTCCAAAATCTACACGTATCAGTATTTCGATTTTGAAGACTGTATCTAGATGTTTTCCTAATAAGATCATCCTTCAGTAGTACCAATAGGTTCAATAATATCTATAATATTTATACCAGTAAGTATTTAAGACATTTCTCTTTATACATCCATATGGTTTTATTACTGTTTATTGTTATTGTTATATGCAAATAAACTTGCTAATAAATAACTCGTTGAGTAGGCGAGTACCAAGTTTTTCTTGCTACTAAAGCACTCCTAGGGGTTGTCAACTATCCCGCATTTTGCGCGTCCCGGAATTCCGGAGGGTATTCACAATAGTAATTTGTATATTGCTGTTCCTTACTGTTTTTTATTTTTTCGAATTTCGATTAAGGGTGACTTTTACAACTATCAGTAAAACTTCAGTTTAAAGATAAAACACCAGTAATGACGTAGACTGCATTGTTACCAACAATGTAATCTACGTCAGTACTGGTGTTTTATCTTCAAACTGAAGTTTTACTGATAGTTGTAAGAGTCACCCTTAATAGCAAACCTTTAACGCCTAACAATTTTGTTTTAATTATTATCAAATCATGGAAATTAAATTCTGAACAAAATGGTGAATGATATTGCTCACAATAGTATTTTTTTTGCTGTGTCGTACTGTTCTTCCTTTCGAATTTCTGTTTAATTATTAGGTATAGTTGCATGGGTTCTTAACTGGCGGGTCCGACGATTCATCAACGACAAACTTTGAAATTTTTGTTTCTTTTCATGGCATTTATTTGTACCGACCAAAAACAAGCCGTATGATAAAAAAGACAGATATATATATACAACTTTAGACAAGAAAAAAAGGACACACTTATATTTGTCTCTGGCTTAAAGTGGTCACCAAAATGTGCATTTTTTGCCCGTCATTTTGATTTATAACTGTCACTCTGACAGTCTAATTAGGCAAAATTAATAATTCTAGGCAATTTTCGGGTTTTTGCATTTTTACTCCAAGCAAATAGTGATAAATGTATTATACTATTTCGGGAATGAAAGAAAAAGTGGAAATTTGCCAACCAATACCCAGGAAACTGTATCGAAGACACTGGGAATCATCTTAAGGAGTATGCGGAGAAGAAGTGCATAGAAACCAGTAACCCGAAAAACATTAAAAGAAGAGAACAAAGACTCATATAGATGACGAGCTTAAATCGGAGCATGTTCATCTAAGGTTTTGCAAGATGCATTGGAATACTAAGTAATAGAGGTGATGAAGAAAAATAGTTTCGTCTAGTCTTCCTAGACGAAACACTTTTTTCTTCATCACCTCATCCACACAGTCCCAGATAGGATCGGCAGGCTGAAAAAACACAAAGTGAAAACTGTTTTTAAACCGACTCCCACAATACAATAGAGCCTAAAATTGGCCAAGCATCAGAGGGATCCTCTATCAGCAACCGGAGTTTACAAAGTTTCATGTAGCTCTGGCTCGGTATAAATATATTGACACCACAAAACGTAGTGCACACACACAAAACTTAGTATTAACACGACAACTAGGGATCATAAAAGAAGTTACAGGCTGGAACAAACACAGAAGCAGTAGTAGAGCACGCTCTCTCCGAAGGTCACGACATCTTTTTTAACGAAATGGATATCTTACATTAAACGTAGCGTTACTACCCGAGACTAAAGAGGAAAGTCGTTGATATCTTCAAGCACAAGAACAACTTCGACAGGAAAGAGGAAATTACGGCCCTAATTCAGACCCTAACTGAGTTCTGCGACATATACGTTATGTGCGCCAAAACTTTGCTCTAACCCTTCCCCTTCCACTTCAGCATGGCGGTGACAGTAAAAATACCACTGAGCGTTTAGAGCTAAAATCAGTCAAGGTCGAGATGCAAGGAAGATCACTTCGCCCATTGCCTCATCGCAATTGAAAATGTCCGACGTAGTTATAGGCGAACCGTCTGGAAGAAATTCCATTGAACCGCGGCTTCAAAGCCCGAAACACACTTCACACAAAAATGTATCTTTAATTAATAGCTATAAAGCAATTTTGTTGTGCAACATCTATTCTTGTATCTGATAATTATAAAGTATCTTTATCTTTTATTCCCAATCTAAAATTTAATAAATTTAGCCGAGTTTCAGATTTGTTCTTCTTTAAAACATCCATGGTTAATGATTAAATTACTTAATGTGTTCTGGAAAATATTAATTTTTTGCTTAGGAACGTTTATAACCTATTTTTGAATCCTATATTGTTTTATTATTTCCTATTTCTTCCAGTTTTTCTTCAAAGTTGGTTTTGTATCTAAAGCACAGATGCAACATAATATCATTGTTTCTCACAATATCTAATATATTTTTAAGTCTGAAGTAAAATGAAATTCCAGAATTAATATGGTACTCTACGAATTCTACGAGTAGTTAAACCGAATAACATTCCGAAAAAGCTTAATGTCATTTGATATAACGACTTATGACTATGACAAGCTAACCTCGAATTGTTTACCTCAGGAAACATTTTGGTTGTCACTGTGTTCTCTGTTCTCTGATTTGATTCATATGGTTAGTGGACTTTGGACCCGCCTGTTAAGAACCGATGCGACTATACCAAATCATGGAAATTTCATTCTGAATAATATGGTGATTAGGGTTGCAAATTGTCCCGCATTTTGTAGTACGTCCCTTATTCGGACCCCTTAGTCCCACAACATTGTCACCCGGGACGGTATTTGTCCCGCATTTCCCATTTTTAAATGAAGAAAACTAAGCAAATAATGTCAAAACTCAAACGCACGAATTTGCAAAGTTTTGAAGTTTTCGTAGTGTAGAAAGGCGACGTTACTTTATAATATATGATTCTCTATGAATATTATACGGGGTGCATTAGAAAATGTCACCTAGAAGGCTATACATTTTTGACAGAAAAGGATCACACAATTAAAGTAAATGCACTTTTGTTCCTTTATCCTTTTCTTTTGACATGTCGCAGCCTACTAGCTGACCTTTTCACATGAAAACATCCTATATCATGGTATTTAGTTTAAATTAGTTTGAGGTATAACTTATTTTTGCCTAAATATAGAGGGTGCTCATTTAAAAACGTCATCTAGTTGGCTGTGAAATGTCAAAAGAAAAGGAAGAATGAACAAAAGTCCATTTACTTTGATTATGTCAACTTTTTCCCTCAAAAATTCACAATCTTCTAGATGACGTTTTCTAAGGAACACATCGTACTTAAGAATGATAAGGGTTCTTATTTATTTTAATATTTCATAAAACAGGTATGCTTCAGATTGTTGTCTCGATTGTTTTAAGGTAATGTCCTGAAATTTGCTATATTGGTGTTAGTAATCCTGGGCTAAACTTCAATCTTGCGCAATGGATAAAATCTTTGACCAAGAAAGAGAGAGATATAGAATATAAAAAGCATGGAGGAGAATATATGCCAAGTAATAACCAATGAAGTACAAGAATTTTCATCTAGTCAGTACAAATGACGTCTATCGACCACATCTGTCGGGTTACTTTAGAATTTCTACTATGGTGTCCTGTAGAGAGGATAAAGAACGAATTATCCCTTTACATCTTACAGACCACTTGCTTCCTAAATTACGTGCTATTAGTTCTTTTCAGAGAGATACAAATTTTTGGGAGTTTCCTTTTTTTAAGCCTATAGTTCTTCTAGGTTTGTTTAAAGTTGTAACTTAAAGCTGTTTCGTCTACTTCGGTTTTCCGCAACGCAGTTTTTATTGGAACAATTTAGGAAAAAAAATTATGTAAACAGTGACAATATTTAATAGGCACCAAGCGCCTACTATTAAAAACAATCCATCCATCCTCTGTCATTAACTAACAGTACAACTTTTGCTATAAACTCATACTGATATCACAATAGCAACCCTTTCAAATAACTAACTCAGCTAACTGAGACCAGCATCAGGCTTAATAAAACTGGAACGCACCTCGTCCTTTCCTTTCTGACTTTTTTGGAGCAAAGCATCAATACTTTCCTTATTTTTACGTACACACAAGTCCATAAAACTAATCCCTAACATTAAAACCTGAGCCAATAGCTCCTTGTTGCTCCCGCTCTGAGAGCTAAAGTAATCCCTCAAAGCTTTATCCACCAAAACTGGGGTGCAGGGCACCGAATCCAGAACTGCCGCCTCACCTTTTAACAAGCTCATAATTTTTGGTATTGCTGATACTTTTTCGAAACCAATTAAAATATTGAACAGCCTGGAATGTTACAATTGACGGGACTGAAATGTTTCTTGGGAAAACTGACCTACCTTGCTGGAACTTTGTTTTTCACATAAAACACTCGGTTTTCCAATTTAGCCTCCCGATTTTGAGTGTCATTAAAGGTCTGGTTGTGCTTTACACTAGTATTTAGCAGGGCCAGTAGCATCGCCATTAGTTCTACTTGGTGGGCGTGCGTGGTCACTTTATTTTGGTTGTTTTGGTGATTCATATTAGACTGAGACTCAAAGACATAAATGTCCCCTACTGGCGTCATTTGCCGAATTTCCAATGCCTAAAATCTCTCCTGTTTCAGCAATAAGAAGTTGAATTCGACTATGTTTATTACCAAATCAAAGGTGTCAGAAGGCGACATCTTTGTGGGAAATGAGGTTAAATCTTTATATGCCCATTCTGAGAGCTCGTTAGTGTCCTTGCTTAATGTTACCCATCCAATGCCTGTTGGATCTACATGTATTGCCACAGCCCTTCTTAGGGTCTATATGACCAGAGAGTTTACAGAATCAAATTACACTCCTAATGCTGATGATCCAAAAGAATTTTGACACATTAGGTAAAGAAAAAAGATAGAAAGGTAGGAAGCATGTCCTGTCATATTATAGTATCACAATAGATGTTTGAGGAAAAAATAAGTATTACAGAGTCGAAAGACAGTTCAAAATTCCCTTGATCTTTGGAACATGGCTTAGAAAACTTTTGAATAAGTGTTTTTTACTTACTGTACATAACCTGGAGTCCATTTCAGGAATTAGCAAATTCTTGAAGTATTTATGTTGTCTAGCAGCAGTTTTTGGCTTTGACAAGTTATTATTTACAATCCTTTTACAGATATCCTCCAGGCTGCTTTCACCAAAACCATCAACTTCTAAGACATCTTCAAGAGTTCTGAAGGGACCTTTTCGCAGTTTCCATTCTGATATGGATTTGATCCTGGCATTAGAGATTCTATATCTAAACACATTAAAAAAATGCAAAAAGTTTGAATCTGACTTAACATCAAGTAACCTAAGTAGAGTCAAATAATAGGTTTCTGCTGTATGGAATTTTTATTTGCATAAACATTTTCTAGAGACATGTGCTTTAGATTCAAAGCATTGTTTTTTGTTAAATCAAACATCTTGGACTTCCATTTTCTTTATTACGTTTCTTTACACGACGTTTCGAACAGTGGAATCTCTGCTCGTTTTCAAGTGAAACTGAGCATTAAGCTCAAGGCTACTTGCTTATGTACTGACACAGCTAACCACCCCCACCGTTCCTATTGGCCGGACCGTCGCCACCGTCACGCGTCAAGCGACCAGCACTCGTCCGCCGTAACAACGGATGCCATACTGAAGAGACGTCGCAACTTGGTTTACTAAAGACGCCCTCATTGCTTCCAATGAACACAGCTTCCTTAAACTTTCGTTTCTTCCAGTGCTGATCTCTTAATATTATGGTGTTCGGACCAAGTGTGCTCTGCAATTCCCGACTTTGATGTTTCTCCTGTTATCGTATTAGTTCTGTGCCTGAACTCTTACTGGAGCTTGGTTTCTCCTATGTACAACATGCCACACTCACAAGTTTGAAGAAATCAAGGAATTTACACTGGAGGAAGACCACATATCCATTTTCCAGACCATAGATAATTCATGCGTCAAACTGAAAGAGAAGCTGGCCAAATAGCACAATGACAAGCTTATGAAGCTTCAAAGAAACGAGACAACAATCGACCACCACCAGCAAGGCCACCGGACAATAGTCAACATACCATCGACAATCTTGAATTCCACTGAAGAAAAACTGCTGAGCAAAGGATTGAACTTTGCAATTGCTCCAAAGTCAACTCAGTGCTTGACATAACGTGCAGTAGCGTCAAAGACATTCCGGGGCCAGAGAGAAGGGAACTCAAGTGGAAAATCAGAACACTATTGGACAAACCACAACACCCACAGAGAAATATCACAAAAGAAGAGGAGTTAGCCATGAGGAAACTGCAGAGGGACAAATCAATCAAGATCCTTCTAGCTGACAAAGGAAATGTGACCGTCGTCATGGATACCACACAGTATGACGAAAAGATACAGGAGATTGTGACGAAATTCTTTTTGTTCGTTATAACGTCGCTCCTGAATTTGATCACGTTTTTCCTGTTCTTCCCTTTGTTGTTGCATAAGGGACAGCAGGGCGGCAAGTTGATCCTCCATCGCTTGATGCTGGCTTCTAGTCACTGGCATAAACAGGTAATGTCCGGCAATGAAGCACTCACTTACAGTAATATCACGTTCAGTAATATTGGTCCTCAAATTCCCACTGGAATCGCACTTCTGACACCAATTGTTGCGAACTCGGGGTTCAATAATTCCAGTGTAACGATTTAATACGAAAACACTATTTATTAACTCCACAAATACACACGACTACTAAATAACTCACTACTTAACACTTTATAGCCTTCTATTATCGCTTCGTAACTTTAGCTTACTTATAGCTCGATTAAAATACGACTATCCCCTAACCGCCGCTCTATGCGCCTTTTATATACAATCCTAAAATTACAGAAAAACCTAGAAAGTTCTTTATAAGAATTCTTGAATAATCTCACATATAAAAAAAAAAACCGTTGTAAACAACTGCCTTCTAGATTAAGCCAGACGAGCAATAAATCACTCGTGTCAGCCATGCCGCAGCGCGGATAGGTCGCGAAGCTCCACCAACCAACACGCTCCCATGCGTTGCCCCGCCTCCCATGCGGCGTTGCTGCGATCGTAACAATATCATGTCGCGCGGCCCGCTGGTTTATAAACCCGGCCTGATCACACTCTCGTACTTTCGAGAACGGAGGCGACTGTTCCGCGAACGTTTATTCTAGATGGATTCCCGGGGTCGCGGTCGGCGCTCGCCTAAGTCTTTAATCGACTGTAAGTCTTTAACCACTTTCATCTTTGCTCTAGGGGTATGTTGGATCCTGTATACTCCTCAGGTCGCCCTGAGGCCGCCGTCACATACAGCGGAAGGGAACGGAACGGAGCAGAAATGTCAATAACGTCATTACACATGTCAATTCCTATTTTAGCTTTTATCTTATTGGTTTAAATTCGACTGCCAAATTACACTCCCTTCCGCTTTTAACCAAATTCCGCTGCATGTGACGTCGCCCTCATACTCCAATGCCCGAAATAATGCCTGATTTGGACTGGAAGGACGAGTCAACCTCAAACTTCATTTCATTTCACTGACGCGAACTCCTTCGATAAACTGCTGGACTGATAACTGGTCAAGGAAATTAGAGGGAGCCGCAGAATATGCTAATCTTGTCAAACGTTCAATGTCCGCTCCAAATTCTTGTAGTTTTTCGCCTGGCTTCTGCTGCCTCATCCATAGTTTTGTCTGGTAGATTATTTCGCGATGAGCATTACCAAACCTCTCTCACGCCCCGGCAATTGCATTGTAATTACACTTTCCAGTGGGCGACAATGTAGGAATGATGTCTGCAGCCTTTCCTCTCAAAGCTACTAAAAGTTCGGTAGCCTTGTCCGAATCTGTCCATCCATTTTTAACTGTTAACTCAAAGAAGTAGTGCCGTCGAAAGCTGGAAGCCTAGTAATGTTTAGTCACTCAGCGGTTGAAGTTGGCCCATTGCGACGTATTTCTCAGATCCGCCACCGTTCTTCTAACTCCGTCATTTTCATCTCTTCTTCATGTTTGACTTGATCCGATCCACGTCTTGTTTGACTTGATCTACGTCTTGTTTGACTTGATCTACGTCTTGTTTGACTTGATCTACGTCTTGTTCGACTTCAGGCATTTTATTACTTAATGCTTGAAACAGAGCAGCTTGATTTTTTCTTTGTTCCTTTATTTCAAGTTGCCTTTGTTTTTCTTGTTCTTCCAGAAAATTCCTTTGTTCCCCTTTTTCCTTCTTCAGCATTTCCATAAGCGCTGCCAATTGTTCATCCATAATTTTTGTCGTAGATCGAATACATGGCATGTACAAAACACCAAAGTTCTTGCACTGTCCTTACCACGCAAAATTCCACATGCGCGACGACTCCTTTGTCCGTACAGTCACAAATTTGACGAAAATTATCAATTATCCCACTTCTGACCCCAGTTGTTACGGGATACGGGTTCCAATAATTTATCGTCAATTAACTACACACTTTTATTTACTTGTAACTATACAACACGATTAAAACACAATATTTCTAGAATAAACGAGAACCGGGAACAGTCGTTCCCGGTTCCCATCTAGATCCCGGGGTTGCGGTCGGCGTTCGGCCCGAATCTCTGTGGACCGACGGTCCGGCGTAACAATACCATAATGCTCAATACCGATCAGCATCAGAAGAATAACCGAAAAAGGTTCCCAGGTGGCATTAAAGGTGGATTTAATTAATATTAATTTTTAATTAAATATTGCACACTGCAGACTCCCTTCCTATAGGAAATGAACAGTCTGTTGTGGGGGTGGTTGCTTTACGCAAGCCTGTATAATGTCTGTGGTATTGTAAATATTTCCATCATTTAACAGACTTGATATTGCAAAGCTTCTGTTGGTACGGTTATTTGAATTGGGGATATTCACAATCACAAGGTCTCCTTTGTCAACCACCTCAGCTAGAGTGATTTTTGAGAGTTAGTCAAGTCTACATGCTCCAGCTAAACCAAATACAGTAGCCACCTTTATAAGTAAATAAGTATCATCTGGAGCCTCATTCAAGAATCTTGTAATTTCATCTTTAGTGAATGCCTTTGCTTTTTTGGGCTCCCAGCCAAAGCTTTGCTTTTCCAGATACACTGTTAGCTTGTAATAGATGGCTATATCAAAATTTTTTTCTAGCTTTATAGTACTCTTCAACATGGAGTATCTTGATCATAAGGTATTTGGTTTGCAAACTTTGTAGAGGTTTGCAAAATGAGTTAGAAACACTTCCTCTTTCAATCTCTTCACCTGGTTTCCTTACACCAAAATAATACATATTCCTTTTTGTAGTGCACTGTTGACTTTGACAGTAATAAATCCAAACTTTGAGCAGTTGTTACAATGAATTCTGGAAGTTCTTCATCTTATGAGTCCAATGACTGCATTTTGCAATATATTTCTGGGAGCAAGTACTCAAATTGACATTCTTCACGTTTTGCAATTAATATGTGTACTTTCTTCGGTTGACATGGAATTAGATGGCAGGTCCAGTTGTTATACTTAAGATACAATGTTACTCAGAAGTTTTCTAAAATGAATGTTCAATAGAATTCTCTTAAAATTTGCCAGTATGAATGAGTAACATCAATGACAGAGTAGGTAAGTCACATGATGCCCAGTTGTTACTTTGTTGTTGCATTGACCATAAATTGAAAAAGGAGTGTAAAAAACAGTTTTTTTCGCACTGGTGCGGAAAAGACTTACTTTTAGCACTCATATGAGGACAAAAAAGTATCAAATTCTGCACGCGAGTAGAAAAAATAATAGTTATGTAATGTCTTAAAATTTAAAACTAATCTAATTCTGACATAGATACAACTAAAATGACGTCAATACAAAAATAAGAACAGAGCTGAACAACTAACCTGAACTAAATAGTTCGTAAACGATGTGGGAATATTTGTAACTTTTAAAACTTGACCAAACGCCAACATACCTACTTGACAAACAGTAATTTTTCTTTACTTTGAGTCCAATTTGGATTTGAACTGACTATAATAACTATCTTAAAAATTAAAACCTCATTAATTTTTCAGCATGTTTGCGAGATGTGCGATGCATAGCTTCATTAGCGAGTCTACCAGAAACACACCAAATGTTACAGAAGACATGCAGAGATTTCGCTGATGGTGAACTGAAACCGGTCGCTGCTAAGCATGACAGAGAGCATCTTTATCCAAAGAATCAAATTAAAAAAATGGGTGAATTAGGGCTTATGGCTATAGCGGTACCAGAGGAATATGGTGGAACCGGGTTAGACTATCTGGCTTACGCTATTGCGTTAGAAGAAGTATCCAGGGGGTAGGTTTTTGCAATTAAAAAAATACATTAATGTTATAGTTTTGCGCTTTGTAATTATATTGCTATGTATCCCATTGTCATTGAACATCATTTCAAGGGGGTGGAGGTTCTTGGGTTACAGTTCAACAGATAAAACAAGCAAAAAAAAATATTATTAATTCTTTAAGTCTCATATTTCATAAAACGATTCGATACGGTTGGCGTCTTCATCAGTTTTTGAACTACAACAACATTTTTTACCTATTAGTATAACATCCATATATTTAAGTTAAATAAGACTAAGTACCGTGCGTTCAATTAAAAAAAAAAGCTCAAGCAAGCCATGGAATTAGAACAGGAGGTCTGGGATGAATTCATAAAAAAAGTTAAAGATTTTTTATATAGCACTAGGGCTAGATTATTTGATCATTAAGTTGATTATTAAGATCATTAAGGTGATGATGCAATTTTTTTCGCAAAATAAGATATTCACAACTTTTTTGAACAACAAAAGCAAACCAACGGTTGTTGTCTCATGGCTACAATGTTGAAATTTAGCGAGTGGGTAGCACATCTCTATAAAACACTGTCAATGTAGAATGTCAATATTTCAGAAATGTCAAATGTCATTAGTGTTAGTGTTATGAATTTTTATATCAACAATTTTTTTTAACTAATTATTGACTAATTGGGACAAAACTAATAGTTTTAATTTATTTTCGATTTTTGGCCATTGGCTTTCTCCTGGCAGAATGGAGTATAATCGCGAAATTTCTGGATAGCATCAAGGATGGGATTTTCACCTAATGACCCTCCTTCTAATGAAGGAGAGTATCCTGTCCCATCTCAGAGTTGGAAGCTCCTCTCGATGGAGGAGGGAGGCTCCCAGTGTCCTGTGGCGCAATTGCGCCCACCTACAGCACACTCCCAGAAAGTGGTATGACGACTCTTACCCAGCTCCACAGCGGGTGCAGGGTGGACTGTCCATCATTCCTAGAAGGTGCATGGTCTGTTTAGTCTCCAGTGGCCAGTGAGGATTCCTATAAGGTCTCTCAGACACTGCCGACTTCTCCCAAGTAACCACGAGGCCTTGGGTCTATCCGGTTAAGAGTATATTTCCTTGGTCAGTCTACATATTCCTGATTGTGTCCAGTTTGTCCTTGTACACTTGTATGCCCAGCCATTTAGAGTGTGAGAGGCGTACCTATTGCTTACTTCTAGACATGGCTTCAGTTCAGTAAAGCACGTCTGGGAACTACGCTTGGTTAATTCATCGGCGCGACGCGCTTGTTTTCCTCAATGCCTCTATGTCGAGGAACCCATCCCAGAGTTACCCTTTTTGTTTCTGCCAGTGACTCTAGAGCATCCCTGCAGTCCTGAACGAGCTTTGAACTCGTCCTGTTCCTGCAGATAGCTCGTAGGGCAGCCTGACTGTCGGAGTAGATGAAGATGTTCTGTTCTGCTCCTTGTTCGACTTCTGGGTCGTGTAGCCACTTCGAGTATTGCAAACACCTTCGCCTGGAAAACCGTCGTGTGGCTTTGGATCTATGGATTTGGATCTATGGCTTCTGTCGCAGGGACCCCTAGGATATCCTCGGTCTGATTACCGCCGGGTTGAGCTAGTGCAGGACGTGTGGCTTTAGACCCCACTTTCTGCCCACTGCCCTGCGCAGTTGCTATACCAGTGTTGTTGCCTTATTGCATGCCTTTTCTAAGTGATTTGTCCAGGTCAGAACGCTGTTGATGATAACCCCAAGGTGCTTAACCTCAGGCTTTAGCAGCAGAGGTATCCACGCGTACAGCGTGGGTGACCGGAATCCTGTAGTTTTCCTCCTTTTGGTTTAGAGCACAAGCTCTGCCTGGCCAGGATTGACTGAGAGTCCATGGAACAATGGAGTCTCGGAGATCAACGAACTTTCTTGGTATCATGACCAGTCCGTCATCCGCATACGCCTGCACACTGAACTCCTCGGTCTGTAGACTTTCCAAAAGACCGTCCATTAAGAGACACCATAGTCGAGGTGATAAGCAGCTGCCTTGTGGATAGCCGCCCTCGACCTCGATTTCCCTCCGGTAATCTCCCAGAGAAGCCGTCACCCTGCGATTGCGGAGCACCGATCTGACCCAGCTTCCCACCGTGTTGGTAGTCCCCCAGGCCCTAAGCAGGGCCTAGCAGATGTTGTTTGTTCTGGCTTTGTCAAATGCTCCCTCAATATCGAAAAAGAGTGCCAGCAGCACTTCTTTATTCGAGTAAGCCTTCTCCAACTTCTCTATTTTATGCACTAGTGGAGCAGAGTGGAGAGCCGTGTCGGTCGACTTCCCTTTACTATAGGCATGTTGATCTTGTTTATGAGTTTGCCAGCTTTTGGTATGAAGACCGCGTTCGAGGCATATCCCAGTGCCACGCTCGCCGGGAACACTTTGTTCAGCGACGGGTGCACATTGTCCAGTCCCTCCTGCAACATTGCTGGAAACATACCGTCTGGTCCCGCTGCCTTATATGGACTGAATTCGTCCACCGGTCTAATGACTTCGTCGGTACCTACTTCCCTTGCAAATATCCAATCCTCCCGGACTGGAACCAGCTACGGAGCAGCGGCTACGCCCTTTCGAACCACCTTGACACGTTTTTGAAAACACCGCATTGTATTCAATACGGCCGGTTAACTCCCCATTATTAAACTTTTCTTCCTTGAAGTAGGACACCTTACAGGTTGCTGCCTCACTTCCTCGCCAAGCTAGTTCGTATGAAGCGATATGGAAATTTTTTTTTAAAAGGCCTATTGGCGTATTTTCATCCCACATTAACGCCATTTTATCAATTTCGCTTTTTGTTGATGCAACAGAACTTTCTTTTCGTTTGTTTAAGTTACTTTTCAAATTCTTTCGTTTAGAATTACGTGCATCATGAGATGTTTTAAAAGCCGGATCATTAAAACGGTTGAAAGATTAGCATTACCTATTTCATGAATATCTACATAAGTGCATAGCAGGTTTAGAATGTTTAGGATTCTATCGTAAAATTGAGTTGGTTTTTCTTGAGGGTTTTGCCTCATCATAACAAGATCTCGGTTCAAACAACTCTCGTCTCTTTGATCAGCAAAATTACGAGTTAATGTATTTTTTACATCTTGCCAAGTGGCTACATTCTGAATATTAATTACTAATTTGGCGTTTCCGCGTAATTTTGAGATCAATGAATTCAGCAAATAAGTATTTTTAAAAGATATTGGATTGGCACGATCATAAAATTCGGCTATTAAAGATTCACATACTTGTAAGTACCTATAAAGATCATTAGTGTTGCCATCAAACTCAGGTACACATTTTAAGTATTCTGCGGTAAAGTTAGCCATCGTGTCGTTATTAATAGTATTTGTTACTAAAGTTAATGTGGGTGGTTTTAAAGTAATACTAAGAGGAGTACGGTTAGTCTCTGGAATCTGAGAGTCGGTTTCAAGGTTCAGATTCTGGAGAGAATTCAAAAATTCGTTTTCGCTTTCTGAATCAGAAGACATAAATTAAATAATGATTGTACTCACATAAGCAGAGCGATAAGAGCTTGCATTATTAACTATAAGGTTAACAGGTCCAATCGGGCGATGTAGTACTTCATGGAAAAGTTACCCTTGCGGAGCTGGACGATGCTGTTCCGGTTCCCAAGATTGCTGATGGCTTCTGGTGGCTTATGTTTCTTCGATAGATCCAATACACCTCCGTAAATACCAACAACACTGAATACCCGATAAATCGTTGATACGAAAGTCAATACCGTTCGATACGATCGACTTCGGATATCCTACCGACTGCGCCAAATAACTCGTGGTAATCGAGAAAACTCTTTTTAAAAATGCTTTTATTTGCAAAAGTACAACATTTAATTTAAGCAAAGCGTATGAATACAATAAATGCAAAAACCCGACTGCCTGTAGGCTGAAAATGATGATTCTCAGGAAGCTTCGGTTGTCAGCTGATTCGCTGACTCTGCGTTTGTGCCGGGATGGAACTTGATGTAATTCGCTGCTATTTTTATTTAAGATTCCCCATATTCCGATACAGAATTTCACAAATCAGAATTTGTTTCTCCATCTTTTTATTAAAATGGCACAAGGAAATAAAAATAACTAAAAATCAATTGAAAAATACTGTTTTTCTTTCACACACAATCAGTAAAAAAGCTTTTGACTACCAAACCACCTATAAATAAAAATGTAAAGTTTTTAATAGTTAAGTTCGTGTGTGTAAAGGTTTTTATCAAATAAAATCCATCAAAAAAACTTTATTTTAAAACTAAAAAAAAAAAAATACTTTGATTAGGCAAGTAGTCGTTTTCAGATGCTTTGAATTGAGTAGTTCAGCTTTGAAGCCAGATTTAAGTATCTATAGGTTTTAGTAAAAAGCCTAAAAAAGTCATAAAATCAATTAAAAGTAATTATAATTTTATAGAAAAATTATTTTTTTAAGCAATATCAGTAAGAACATTTTTGATATAAAAGTAAACATTTAAAATTTTTAATAGCTTAGTGTGTCTGTAGAGGTTTTAACCAAAAATATGTATTTTTAATTAAAAAAAAACTACATTTACTACAGAAATGTGATAAACAGTTGAAAATCATGATAGTTTGGTAGAAAAACTCAATTTTCGCCATTTTCGAAAATACGTTATAATTTTTTTATTAGTCTAGTTTGGTAAAAATGGTTTTTACGTTATTAAGGAATTTTTTTGAATAGATTCCAATGGTGATGTTTGAATTTTTATAAACTTATTGTTTTTTAAGTTATTACGTAAACTTCTATTTTTTTAAATACAACCTATAACTTCATTCTACTTTGTTAGAAAGATAATTTTTTTCTCTTTAAAATGACGCATAACCTGATAGGTTTTGCTTTGAACTTATATGCTTTTTTGATAAAAACTTCTTTTTGGAGTAGTAGGCCATGACGCGATGACGCTCCGATACCGATGTCGCGGCCATCTTGTTGTGCAGCTGTCACTGTCGATATTACGCGGTTGGAGAAATTTAATAATCTCGTAACTAGCGTAGACAGTTCAGTAACGTTCATTAAGTTTTATCCTTGTAAGGACGTAACGAAAAAATGTCATTTTATTTTCTGCAACAAGATGGCGGGTGCGCCATCTTGTTGCAGAAAGGGAAAATTGTTGTCCTCTCAGGATTCTCAGTATTTTCGAAAATGGGGAAAATTGAGCTTTTATCAATTGCAAGAAAACAAAAGACGATAGCAGATTTCTGTTTGCGGCAATGAATTCAGCTCGAGGAAGTACCTCGGCGTCGACTTTTTGATTTTTAATATTCCTATTAGTTTAAGAGTTTCCCATTTAAAACACCCAAATTAGGCCACCCTGTACATGACAAATTGATTTAATTGAATAAGCACTTCTAGCTGATGTAAGAAATTCAAGATTTTTTATTTAAATTATCAAGTATAAAAACTTAATAAATCGGTTAATTACACCTATTATACATTGTCCAGCCCTGGATATTCATAAGATGTCAATTAGACATCCACCATAGAGGCAATTCCGCTTACCTAATTTTATATTCGCTTTTGGAAGCTGCATGGATATCTAAAGGACTTCTAAAAACGATATCCTATTTGGGGATATCCGATTTGGATACACAATGGATATCGAATATCCATTGAAATGCTATGTGCGTTAACCTGTCACAATATTATCGTTCACATCAGTAACAATAACAATGTAGGTATAATGTTGGTTGAATTCAAGCGTGACCATGAGCCTTACTCATTTTTGGTTTTTGTTGCCATGAATATCAATAAAGTTTTAAACCATTAAAGAATAACAAAATATCACAAAATGCAGTGGGCTTATAGGGCTAAAAATAAAAATTCGGTATACGTGTTCTGTTCAGTTGATTAAGAGAAAAAATGAGTGTCTGGTCATACGGAAACTGTAAAAATTCCAAATTAATTCAATTCTTTAAATCCCGATTTATCATTTTATCAGTTTCCTTCGGAGAAACGTGTCGGTGAAAAAGTTTTAAATGCGCCACCCTGTGCATGGAGTATAATAACACAGTACATGTAGACCTTAAACGTTAACAGAGAGTCAAAATACGGTCCTGTAGTGTCGAAAGGAAACTAATCCACATATATGATTCCTTAAAGACAAATCAAGAAAATACGCCACGGCAGCGTCGAGGACGGCAAATCATGTTTACGTATCTTATCACACAGACACAACAGGCAGGTAGATGGGGCTGCAATAAAATTTCTTCACTTCTGAAATGTTTGAAATATTCTGGGGTTCAATCTTCGAGCGACATCTATCATAGTTTTAGCTAAATAAAAGCCTTGGAAAAATTAAATCATTTGAAATGTCTGACTAGGTATACAGGGTTTATTAGAGTCAAAATACGGTCCTGTACTGTCGAAAGGAAACTAATCCACATATATGATTCCTTAAAGACAAATCAAGAAAATACGCCACGGCAGCGTCGAGGACGGCAAATCATGTTTACTTATCTTATCACACAGACACAACAGGCAGGTAGATGGGGCTGCAATAAAATTTCTTCACTTCTGAAATGTTTGAAATATTCTGGGGTTCAATCTTCGAGCGACATCTATCATAGTTTTAGCTAAATAAAAGCCTTGGAAAAATTAAATCATTTGAAATGTCTGACTAGGTATACAGGGTGATTCACGGTGATGGTACCTTAGACGTATCTGGAAAACGGCTTCACATATTTATTTCAAGTGTATGGCCACAAATGCGTCCAAACTCTATTTCTAAAATATTTTCACCTTTGCGCTTTTGCATGTTTCTTGAATGTTAAGATTCTTGTTTCTACAAACGGGTAAAAATGGTATTTTTGACATCCTAAGCCAGCCTGAAAATCGATGTTTGTTTTAGAGCACTAGTGCTTTAAACGCGACTTTAAAGCACTAGTGCTTTAAAACAAAATGTCAAAAATTTAAAGAATTGTCGAAACTTTTGCTTTATTTATTAATATTAACATTGATAGTACAATTTGAGCATTTTGTAAAATTAATTTTCATGATTAGAAAGGTTGTGTTAAAATTAGCCGATTTAAATAAAAAAAAATCTTGGATGGTCGAGTTTTGTAAGAAAAAACAGAAAAATGAAGGTATGAAAATACATTACTCATACTTGGAAGTTGTCCCAATTTCTTCTTTAGTAGCCACAGCACACATTACATTTATAAAGTTCATGATTTTTTCATTTTTATGATATAATTTAAGTTTCAAACAAAGTATAAATTCAAATTTTAATAACTTAAAATTTTGCATTTCTTTACGAGTGCTAGACGACTGATTGATGAAAATGGCTGGTGGCATATAAAAGTTGAAGTTTGTTGACGTTTTTAAAGACGAAGAAATTTATATATTTTTTTGGTCAGGTTAACTTCGGTTCCTTCAGGTTAGGCCTGGTCAGTTCACGTTGGTCCAGTTCTAGATTTCAGTTACACTTATTAGGTAAGTAAGGTTAGGTTAGCTCAGGTTACTTCAGTTCTACTCTTTATGTTAAGGGTAGAGAATAATATGAAAAGCGCGCCCGTGAGGGCCCGAATTTCATTTAATTTTTAGAACAGGTTAACTTTCGGTTAGTTCAGGTTAGTTCAGTTCCAGCTTTCCTGGTTAGGTTACTTCAGTTACACTTTTTACGTTTAGGTTAGGTTAGCTCAGGTTAGTTCAGTTCCAGTTTTCCTGGTTAGGTTAGTTCAGTTACACTTTTTACGTTTAGGTTAGGCTAGCTCAGGTTAGTTCAGTTCTAATCTTTATGTTAAGGGTAGAGATTAATATGAAAAGCGATCCCGTGAGGGCCCGATTTTCTTTTCATTTTTAGAACAAGTTAACTTTCGGTTACTTGTTCCAGTTTTCCTGGTTAGGTTACTTCAGTTACACTTTTTACGTTTAGGTTAATTCAGGTGAGTCAATTATATGAGATTTCATTTTCGACCACCCTTTATGACTCACCCTGTAACATGTTATTTTAAATAAAATGTCCCGCTTTTCTTCGAAAATCCCGCTCTTTTAAATTATCTATCCCGCCACACCACAAATTGAAGGTGACAATCCTATACAGTAAGTACTGAGTACCAAAATCAAAATAATAACAGAAAAACAGAAACATATTCGCCACACATAAAAATAATCCTTAATTTCTTATGTTTCCATTCATTTTTCTTGTTTTTAAATCGTATGAAATAAAATGTTGTAAGTACGTCATTCATTCGGTAAGTAGTAATTTAGTAGCTAAGTACTTGGTCGTTTCGAAATTCCTGAAAACATCTTACCTCTACTTGAAAAATATATTTTTCTACAAGCGCATTAAAAATTCAATTTTTAACACGCTAATAAATTGTTAAAAATAGCGTTTTAAGGCACTAGTGTTAAAAGTAATTTACTTTTAACACTAGTGTTAAAAATAAACTACTTTAAGACACTAGTGTTAAAAGTAAACTACTTTTAGCACTAGTGTTAAAAGTAAATTACTTTTAGTACTAGTGTTGAAACTTTTAACACGGTTTTTAAAAGTAAATAATACTTACTACCTAAATTTTCATTGAATCATTTTTAATGCGTTTGTAGAAAAAATATTGTTTGTATTCGTATTAAAAGTGCTTTTAGGAAACTCATGAAAATTTGCAGAACTCGCTTTGCTTGTCCTGCAAACTTTCACATGCTGTGCTTAAAGTAAAGTAAGTGCTTAAAGTTGCACTTTTAACACTTACATCATAAATAGCTATTACCGCACTTGAGCCTTTTTTTAAATAACTATTTTAAAAGTGCATTAAAATGAGTTATTAGCAAGTGAGGAGCAGTTATTTCAAATAGTTATTAAAATAAGTTGAGATGACTGGGGAATAAAAAATAGGTGTGGGTAGGATAGCTAAAACCTATATAATTTTAGTTCCTTCTACTTATTATAGAAATAGTTGTGTTTTCGTTCCTGAGATATAGCCATTGCAACTTTTTAGAACGTAGAATAAGGTCTTTACTACCCTTAAAGTTTTTAAATCGATCCAATAATAATATTGATGTAATAGATTTTTTTTTATTTTAGTTGTGCGATGTTGTTTTGAAAATAGGAATAGAGAAATTTAGAGCCCATAAGGTTGTATTGGCTTCGGTTAGTTCTTACTTTTTTGCCATGTTTAACGGTAAGTTTGGCATAAAGTTAAAAAAAAATCCCATTACTATATAAGCTTAATATTTCAGGTGAGATGAAAGAACAGAACCAGCACGAAATAATAATACATGATATGGACGCCACTGCGGTGGACTTACTCTTAGATTACGCTTATACTGGCCAGATAACTATCACTGCCGATAATGTTCAGGTATTGCACTAAAATATGAACCTTTCACACTGTTCCACGTTCAGATTAAACTTTAGTTGGAAAATAAACAAAAGATTTTGACAGATGAACAATGCGATATACATCAAATCTGGAGATTAAACTTCAAATTAAAGTTTAAACTGAACTTGTAAAAGTGGCACTTAATCGCTGATGGTATTATACTTCTCAGGTGTTATTACCAGCAAGTAGCCTATTGCAAATGCAGGAAGTTCGAGAAGCCTGTTGTAGGTTCTTGTTAAAACAACTGCATCCAACAAACTGTTTAGGAATTCGAAGTTTTGCAGGTAAACAATACATCCGGACATTATAGGCATATAATTATAGTAAATTATGACACATTTCAGATACACACTCGTGCAAAGAACTGCATCTCAAGTCTCATGTATATGCCTTACAGAACTTTCAGCAAGTAGTGTCCACAGAAGAGTTTCTGCTGCTACCATTTGACGAGGTAACATGGATACCTCATTTCATATTGTGCGTTCAGTGGTCAACTGTAATAGTATATTATCCAACAAGCATATAATGTAGGCCATCATTACCGAAGCTGACGTTTAAATACACGAGTGTAGCGAGTGGTGCAATTTTCCTGAGGTAATGATGCCTATTTTAGGCAAGTTGGATACTATACTTTGTCCACGGGTTAATTTACAATGTTTACATAATAATAATAATTAGATACAATCTAAAGTGTTTTCCGGGCTTTGAAGTCCTGGTCCAAAAGAAATTCTTCCAGCACGTTTTAAGTCGTTTTACATCAAATTCTACTGGTTTTAGCTGAAAACTTAAAATTACACCAGAAAACCACTAATTGTACTGAAATACGGCATTTTAGCACGTTTTAAGTCGTTTTACATCAAATTCTACTGGTTTTAGCTGAAAACCTTAAAATTACACCAGAAAACCACTAATTGTACTG
>CATOSE010000402.1:0-33140 GCA_951812265.1 Taphrorychus bicolor | reverse complement strand
CTTAAAACGTGCTAAAATGCGTATTTCAGTACAATTAGTGGTTTTTTGGTGCAATTTTAAGTTTTCAGCTAAAACCAGTAGAATTTGATGTAAACGACTTAAAACGTGCTAAATTTGCGTATTTCAGTACAATTAGTGGTTTTTGGTGTAATTTTAAGTTTTCAGCAAAAACCAGCAGGAAAATCGACGTAAAACGACTTAAAACGTGCTAAAATGCCTATTTCGGTACAATTAGTGATATTTTGGTGTAATTTTATGTTTTCAGCTAAAACCAGCAGAATTCGACGTAAAACGACTTAAAACGTGCTAAAATGCGTATTTCAGTACAATTAGTGATATTTTGATGTAATTTTATGTTTTCAGCTAAAACCAGGAGAATTCGACGTAAAACAATTTAAAACGTGCTAAAATGCGTATTTCAGTACAATTAGTGGTTTTCTGGTGTAATTTTAAGTTTTCAGCTAAAACCAGTAAGAATTTGATGTAAAACGACTTAAAACGTGCTAAAATGCGTATTTCAGTACAATTAGTGATATTTTGATGTAATTTTATGTTTCCAGCTAAAACCAGCAGAATTTGACGTAAAACGACTTAAACGTGCTAAAATGCGTATTTCAGTACAATTAGTGATATTTTGGTGTAATTTTATGTTTTCAGCTAAAACCAGCAGAATTCGACGTAAAACGACTTAAAACGTGCTAAAATGCGTATTTCAGTACAATTAGTGAATATATTTGATGTAATTTTATGTTTTCAGCTAAAACCAGCAGAATTCGACGTAAAACGACTTAAAACGTGCTAAAATGCGTATTTCAGTACAATTAGTGATATTTTGGTGTAATTTTATGTTTTCAGCTAAAACCAGGAGAATTTGACGTAAAACGACTTAAAACGTGCTAAAAAGCGTATTTCAGTACAATTAGTGATAATTTGGTGTAATTTTATGTTATCAGCTAAAACCAGCAGAATTTGACGTAAAACGACTTAAAACGTGCTAAAAAGCGTATTTCAGTACAATTAGTGATAATTTGGTGTAATTTTATGTTATCAGCTAAAACCAGCAGAATTCGACGTAAAACGATTTAAAACGTGCTAAAATACGTATTTCAGTACAACTAGTGGTTTTCTGCTGTAATTTTAAGTTTTCAGCTAAAAGCAGTAGAATTTGATTTAAAACGACTTAAAACGTGCTAAATTGCGTATTTCAGTACAATAGTGGTTTTTTGGTGTAATTTTAAGTTTTCAGCAAAAACCAGCAGAAATCGACGTAAAACGACTTAAAACGTGCTAAAATGCGTATTTCAGTACAATTAGTGATATTTTGGTGTAATTTTATGTTATCAGCTAAAACCAGCAGAATTCGACGTAAAACGACTTAAAACGTGCTAAAATGCGTATTTCAGTACAATTAGTGGTTTTTTGGTGTATTTTTATGTTTTCAGCTAAAACCAGCAGAATTCGACGTAAAACGACTTAAAACGTGTTAAAATGCATATTTGAGTATTATTGGTGGTTTTTTTGGTGTAATTTTAAGTTTTCAGCAAAAACCAGCAGAAATCGACGTAAAACGACTTAAAACTTGCTAAAATGCGTATTTCAGTACGATTAGTGATATTTTGGTGTAATTTTATGTTTTCAGCTAAAACCAGGAGTAGATAATCAAAGCGGATTCCATGACAATTTCAAGGTCACAGGAACATTCCTGAGCCTCCTAGATAACGCTAGACGAGGTCGTTAGACGTTGACCTTGAAAATCGCGCTCATGACCTTGAAAAGTGACCTTGAAAATCAGTTGACCTTGAAACTCAGTTGACCTTGGTCCACACACGGACATTCCACCTTGACACCCATGCTAAAATTTCCGAGGTTCATGCCAAAACGCCTTGACGTTTTTCACATTGGCTTGAGCGGGAAACGTGTCGCAGCAAGCCGAGCTACCTTGCCTTGGCCTCGAAAATCGTCATTCCACGCTAGTCACTGACCTTGAACGCCGGTGTCACCTTGAGAGGCTCTGACGAGCGCTTGAGGGAGATCTCGAAAATCGCAACAAACATCCTTGACAGATCCGCGCTAAAGGTAACCTTGAGCCGTTCACTGATAATAGATGTGCGTAACCTTGAGGGCCTATGTGCCGGCGTCTTAACCTTGAGAGCTTGCTCACCTCAAGTGCTATATAAGTAGTAGCCGAGCTGTAAATTCATAGTCGCAAAGATGTCTTCATTCATTAATGATTTGAACAAAGAGCTTTACGTGAAACAGTTTGAAAACGTGCGGTCGCTTCCGGTCGGACAAAAATTTGAAATTTTGTCCATTGACACTGTAGAAACGCAGTTTGGTTCGAAAATTGTCGTCGAATTTAGTGAGTGCAAGACCATTTTGCCACAAAGATTTACAGTCAAGTTTACTCCCGAACGAATTGCAGACATTAATCGAAAGATTAGTGAAAGGGAAGTTAAATATTTTCTGCAAAGTCGGGGAGCTGTAGGCCGCACCACAAACATTGAATTCTTGGTCGAATGAAGCCATCGAGGAGGACTCCGATGACGAAAACTTATCAACAGAAATTAGATAGGTTTTTAAAATGTATTAAAAAATTAAAGAAAGATATTTTGTTGTATGAACTGTGTAGAGATATGAAAAGAATAAACTTTGATTGAAATTTTGTTTTAGTTATCGACTGACCTAACTGTTAAGGCTATGCCGCTCAATAAGTTCGGACACTCCTCATCAGTCAGTGAATCTAGTTCACAGCACTTCATTCCTATTAACGACTTAAAAAATCGTAAGCTATTGAACGTTGGTTTTCCTGACAGTGATACAGACGCAGCCAATAAGGAGTATGTAGATCATGAAATTGGTATAATCAGGAAAGAACTAAATAGGGTATATAAGACGTTAAATGGTATTTTGGTCGGCATTGACCAACGTCTCTTGTCGGTGGAGAAAGAGCTGAAAGCAGAAGATAATAGATCAAATGAGATTCCTAAAGAATGAATCATTCTAAGGAAAAAATTCAGTTAGTGAGAGAGTTACATAGACCTATCCGAATAAATTTCCGCCGTCGACGTACTATTCTTAAAGGGTTAGATGATTTATGGCAGGCAGATCTTGGACAGTTAAATCAATATGCAGAAACTATAAGTACATTTTGGTAGTCATTAACTGTTTTTCCAAATTTGTATGGTGTCGTCCATTGAAGACAAAAACATTAGAGGAGGTAACAAAAGCGTTTGCAGATATTCTTGAAAGTTCCTCTAATAATCTCCCTAAAAATCTGCAAACTGATCTTGGAAAGGAATTCTATAACGTCCATTTTAAGAAATTAATGGTAACGCATAACATCAATCATTACAGTACGTTCAGTTGTAAAAAGGCTGCAATTGTCGAACGAGTAATTCGCACCCTAAAAAGCGCCTCTTTAGAACGTTTAGTCTAAATGGAAACCACAAGTGGATCAATGTCTTGCCCGAGATAGTGGACGAGTATAATAACACCAAACATAGGATCATTGGAATGAAACCCAAAGATGTGAATTCAAGCAATGAGGAACGTGTAAAGAAAATTTATAGTAACATAAAAGTTTTCCAAGGTCAACGATTCAATGTAGGAGATATTGTTCGTATCAGTAAGGCAAAACATATTTTTGAGAAGGGATACACACCCAACTGGACAACGGAGCTGTTTAAAATAGTTAAAGTTCAAATTACCAACCCGCCCACGTATTTGCTGGAAGATATGACAGGAAGACCTATTCAGGGCGGATTTTATGCCGAAGAATTACAGAAAACTGTGAATCCTGACGTCTACTTAGTCGAAAAGGTATTGCGCAGAAAAGGGAAAAAAGTGCTGGTGCGTTGGTTGGGGCTAGATAAAAGCCATGACTCCTGGATTGATTCTTCAAACGTTTTGTGACGATCAACATGACCATGTTACTAAAAACAAGCTGGAAAACACAGAGCCAATGTTTGACTGTTAATTGTGGACTAAAAGTCGAACAATATTTTAAGCCTACGGTTATTATTGAGAATGATGCTGGTACGAGTCTTACAATGAATTGCAAGGACTGGACACAAGTAGTTAAAGAATTAAATTGCATGGAGGAAACTTTTCGAGACGGCACTTCAAGATCTGTGGAAATTGGTCGCAATATCAAGCTATACACAGTGGCTTCAAGCGACGCCTCCCTTCAGTTCGTTGTACTAGCCAAGGACGATGGACGTTTATATTTAAATGAATTTGATGTCTTTGACTTGTTAGTCCTTGATAGACGCATATCAATAAAAATTAACGTACTGCTCAAGTGTAATTTTTCTGATTTTTATGATAAGTTTGTGGTGCGCGTAAATGAAATTCTAGAGAAGAGTAATTACATGTTAGATGACCTCGATACTGCCTTAGCAATGTGTGATGTTTGCACTAGTATAGAAACGTATTTTCTTTTAGAACTTATAAGTTTGAATAAGGACTTTTTTCTCATGGACTTGTATCTTAAAAGATAATTTCCTATGAAAAATGTGATGAGAAGGTAAATAAAACACCATATTACAAACACAATCTTTTATTCAACATCCATAGCTATAATATCTTTATGACCCCATGGAAGGGTTTCAATATTATTTACAAGATACCGTTTATCATCGAAAGGGTTCAGGGCAATTTTCTCCTGTTCAATGCTGAAAACATTGTGGGCAAAGGATCGGATGGTACGTTGAACTACTGATTTTTCCGCTTGCTTGAACAAGCAGTCCACGTAATCCTGAAAAGTTATATGCTTATTCAAGGCATTCTTTCGGATCCCTTTCGATTTCTTCGTGCATTTTCCATCCTCTGACATAAACGTGTATTGTTTTGATCGGATTCCGACAAAGTTTGTAAGGATACGTCCATTCAGTTCGTCTTTCATCAAGCCGGGAATCTTCTTGTTCGTGAGAGGTATTCCATATTGATTATCTACTGGATAATCACTTGTATCGAAGCGATGTAAATATTTTTTGATTATTTTTTCGTATGCGTCTTCACAAGAAACTTCATACAATAGGCTGTCGGTGTCCGTGTGGAGGAGCTTGCACTGGTCTACTGGAAATTTTTCCATCATGAAATTATAGTGGAATTCGTAAACGCAAGTTTTAGAAATGTCAAGAATGGCAGCACCAATATAGAGAGGTTTATTGAAAATTATATTGGTTTTATTGAGTTCGATACTAATTAGATTTTCATCAAAGATCGTTCTGCTTCTAAATTGAGGAGATGCTATAAAATTTTTAGCACCGTATCTACCGTCCCATTTCCGCAATAATTTAACAATTCTGTTTCCTAATATTCTCCATTGTCTTACCGTAAATAGCGTTATTCATGAGTTTCATTATGGTTTTTTCAAAATCTAATTTTGTGGTCGCCCTCAAGTGGGTATTAAATTGAATGTAAGAGGCAAGCCAGGGGCTCTGTTTGAATTTTAACACTCTGTGTATTTTCGTTAAAATTAAACCATTTTGTAGGACCTGCTTGAGCGATCTATAATGTAACACATATTTTTCTTTTGGATACAGTGTGGTGATGAGCTTAGGTAGCTTCGAGCCGGGAGGTACACGCATCTCAGCCGCAAAAGGTAAATCCCTGTGACGATCATGAAGTGATACAGGGTATGTCAAATCAACTTCTAAAATATATCCATGATCATTAGTATCGGAGATTTTGGTTACATCGATATTGTTATCAACCCACTCAAAACAGCCGTAAGGAAGATATTCACACATTGCCCATCCGTATAAGTTATTAACATCAAAATAAAGAAGATACTTCGATTTTTCACTTGGATCAAACCTTTCCCCCATGTATTTGTTATTAGCTTGTGAAAATCGACGACAACATTGACTAATTCCACCTCTTATGGACTTTTCGAAAAACATTAAAATGTCCACATCTTGAAATGTTTCAAGTTTACATCTTGTATGATTAAGCATTGCGTCCCAGCTATACCCTGGCAATGTAAAATACCAAAGAGGATCTAAACCATAATTTTTGTGACATGTTTTTCGAAAATGTTCCATAATATCACACAGTAGCATGATATCTGTGTGGAGGTATAGAGAAGAATATTCTCCCAAGGTTTTAATGTTGAATTTCTCCCAGACTGTTTTGGCGTGTAGATAATCATCTTCTTCAATATCCGTTTCGTTTAATTTATTATAAAATGTATCTATTGTGGGTAAAGATGTTTCATTTAATTTTTCAAAGGAGTCAATATAGTCATAGCAAAAGACGCCCTTCCTCGTCAATAATTTGAAAATTTCCGGCGATAAATGAGAGAATTCATTTTTGGTATTTTCGAAATCTTCCAGTTTAAGCGATGTGGCGAGCGTGTCCAACGAGAAACCTAGAAATTTAAACGAATCAATGAAACGGAATTTAATTGAGGTGTCATTATCGAAAACAGTGAAACTTATATATTTTTCACAGTTAAGCGGAAGGAGGCTAACGTTATTTTGTTTCGCTAATTCCTTAATGATGAAATGACTGTCATATCCGGTGAGATTATGAAATAGTATCGGTATCATAAAGGAATTTTGATAGTTTAAGTTACATTGTTGATGTGCATATCCTCGAAAGTTACCACTCAAATGACAGTGATCACGCACAATAACGTCAGTAGATGTAAATCGCTGCTCACAAATGTGACATATGTCGGAGGCATTTTTTAAAGAGATAATTTCATTCATTGGTTCAACATGTTTCAATTTCGATGATACAAACTTTCCCATCTCAGCTAATTCATTTGCAAACCACAACATACAATCCTCACCCATATAGCTTCGATAAAATGAAAGGGTGTTATCGAATGAGCATTTCATATAATATCCTACACTGAAGGCATCATGTTTTTGATATTTTGCAGTGTGAGATGTTTTTTTAACATCACTGTACGGTCTTAGTAACGACTCAATGTCACAATAGAGAGTAAACGATGTGAATTCTTTATAATAGTAATTTTTGAATTCAATATACTTCTCCTCCGGAAACGATACTTTACAATTATTCCTATCTTCACAGAATGTGACGTGTTCATCTAACTTTGATTGAGAGAGAAAATAATTCAAACATCGATCGCACACGAATACTGAACTTTTATGTTTTCCTATTTGTTTTGAAATTAGACGTGAGAGATTTTTAATCCAACAATAATGATATTTAATTTCAGTGGACGGTTCATCGGGTATCGGATCGTAATCGCGTAACTGAGGGTAGTATTCGTTTTGAATCAGCAGTAGATTCACATGTTTCTGCAATTTCTTTGAAGTTAGACGTGCAGGGGTGACCATATATTTGGCTGGATCATGTTCCTTCGAGACCAGCTCTAAAATGAAAACATTGACAGAAATGTTATTGTTTTTCTCAAATTTCTTGATATGGTTCAATGTTACAGGTAATTCCAAGTCTTGAGTATTCAGCACTTCAGTATAATGAGGATAAGAAGTGGTTCGAAGAATATTCTTATGAGAAGAAGGTGGGTAAAAAGCTGAAACGATAGACCAGAAGAAGCATGCTTCATCCGTATTTTGTACGTTCACACACGCCCCTTTCCGCTTAATTTCAGGCGGGAGCTCGATATAAGACGAGCCTCCATTACCGATTTGCAATTTATTAATGTTCACATCTAAACTCAAAATACGATGTAATGCCCAACCGGATAATTTCTCTTCGAATTCTTCCAAATCTGTCATAATGGTCTGTACCACACTGCTTTGAAACCAGTCTTGTAGGTTAGTGCCTCTATCAATAACATTGTTTTGTGTATTGAAATATTTAAAGTCGAATATTTCACTATCACCGGCTTTCTTGACAAACTCACCACAAAAAGTCGTATTCACTTTAACGGTAGCGTTGATTTTCAAAATGTTCTTTATTCTACGGTAGAAAAGAAAATAAGCGTCTTGGAAAAATTGATTTACATCGATGTGTTTTAGATTTATAATAGAAGCCGTACGAATTCTACTCTGAAAAGCTGAATTTCCATCCTTCCATTTCACTCGTCTACTTCGTCTCTTTTTCTCGTTGATGAGGCCGCCACCAGTTATTCTCTCCTTCTTTAGTACATCTAGATAAGTCTTTAAGCGATATAAATGTCTCAAATTATTTTCAAACTTTCTTAACGATCCACTATCGCCTCCATTTTTGACACCTTTTCTAAATAATCTTATATGCCCTTTAAGTATCTTGTTCCAATGTTCTATCGTTTGCAGACTTTTAGATTCTTTAATCAACTTAAAAGCACGCTCAAACACCTTCACTATTTGATCACTCAACATTGCTTCCTCTGCCATTGCTGACATATGAATAAATGCCGACTGTAGTGAGCATTTATTTATACCTCCCTCCCTTTCAGGAGTCGGTCAAATACGGTTAAAGTTTTGCACTGTTAGTTTTCACACTTGCGATGGACGACGAGGTTTCTTTAGATTACAAGATATTAAGCAATAGACTTAAATCGTTTGAAATATGGCCATATCCCACAATTTCCGCACAACGTCTAGCCGAAGCGGGATTCTACTATACAACAGTTGATGACATAGTGGTGTGTCCATATTGTTTCGTACGGGGATATAGATGGAAAGACGACGACGACCCCCTACAAGAACACAGAGATTTGATGCCAAGTTGTCCCTTTGTTTTGCAACATGCTTTAGTAAAGCCGAAATCCGTCGTCGTCGCATCAGACCTAAAGGACCCCAACATAAATTTTCAATCTTCTAATGAAGCCGTGCAACCAACGGAAAATAGTGTTTTGTGTAAAATATGTTATACTCATAATCTAGGGATTTTGCTGCTACCCTGTCGACATATCTGTACATGTGTGGCTTGTGCCGAGTTAATGGAACGGTGTCCCGTGTGTAGAGAGAATATAGAGGAATTTGTAAAAGTCTATCTGCCATGAAGAGAGTGTCATTTAACAGCGATGCTAACGTAGTTCATGTTATGGTTGTGTGGAATTTTGCATATAGATCTGCCAGAAAGAATTACTATGCCGCTGCCGTATTAGATAGAATCAGATTTGAACGCAGAATTATGTTAAGCGAGCAACTATTGTGTCACGTGTTAAGTGATCAACATAGAATTAAAATATATGTGTCTAGATTTCAATAAAAAGGTATAAATAGTAGACCTGTTTTCTTTTACCATAGAGAAAGAAGTGAAATGCGTTTCGAACAACAACGTACAACGCTTCTCATTGAAAATTTAGACGTTTCACAAGGGAAAAACAAATCCAAACATGGTACCCTGCTACCAAATTCTTTTCGAGCTCTTTTCTGCGGCCCGAGCGGATGCGGAAAAACCAATGCTATGCTCAGTTTGGTGTTCAACGAAAATGGATTGAAATTTGAGAACATTTATGTTTATAGCATGTCCCTTTACCAGCCAAAATACGAGTTGTTACAGGAAGTACTTGACAAGGTGAAGTGCGTAAAATATTTCACATTTAAGGATAATGAGGAGGTCATAGATCTGTCAAAGGCACGAGAAAATAGCGTGTTTATCTTTGACGACATTTCATTAGAAAATCAAAGCAAAATTAGACAGTTTTATGCGATGGGAAGACATAAAAACGTCGATGTGGCATATCTTTGCCAAACGTACACGAAAGTTCCAAACCAAATGATTCGAGACAATTGTAATTGCATCGTACTCTTCAAACAAGACGACGTTAACCTCCGGCATGTATATGAGGAACACTGTTCGTCCGATTTTTCCGATTATAATGCGTTTAAGAAATTGTGCTGCGAGTGTTGGAAAGACAAGTATGGGGCACTGATCATCGTAAAAGATTTCACTTTGAATGAAGGACGCTATCGAAAGGGTTTCGATCAATATATAAAGCTGTGAATCATTCAACCATTCATTATTAGTATCATGCCTTTGACCACGGAGGATGAAATTCAAAAAGCAGCTCGCGCTAAAAAAATCAGTGACTTGGCGCTCTCAATTAAAACAAAATATAAGGCCTTGAAATTGGGAAGAGTGGAAGAAAACAAACAGCTGGAGAAGTTCTTCAAACCCGTGACCACATCTATTGAGAAAATCAAAAATCTGTCTACAGAAAAGCAGAAACCAAAAGGTAGTGAACGTGAGATCAAAAAAGTTGACGCCCCTGCTGACAGTCACCCTGAAAGCAAACCCACTCCTGAGGCGGTGAGAGAGCAAAGAAGAAGGCAAAAACTTAACCGATTGCTAGAGAGTGTCAATCAAGCTCGAGAAACGGTTTATGAAAATCTTAGCTCGGTCTCGGACATTGAAGATAACGTATTTGATGATGATCTGACAAAGTATCCCACATCCGTGGCGGAAGCCTATTTGGAGGCATATCCCGAAATAGCTCGAAACTATGTTTTGTTACATCATGCTAAAGCCCCTGATATCGATACCGTTTACGGGCCGGTATACGATAGTCTACACTCAAAATGGATCTTGGGAAAGAAAACCATCGATTTTGATAAAAACACTGGAGACGTCATCGTGGATGGTAAAGAGCGTCTCCTCGGCACTGCGGGACTCTACGATTTAATTTTTCTTAACGATTCGGACAAGAGGACGAAGAGTGATTTGGAGCATTACAAGAAGCTCTTGGAACTAACCGGTGTCCATCTGAATTCCATAGGAAAAGCAAAGGGGTTCACACGACCTAAATACAAATTTGTCATAAAACCTCTAATGGCAAGTAAAGAGGAAAAAAGAAGAACATACAGTCTCGCCCTACTCTCTATACCCAATATTGGTCATGGGTTAAAACTACGTTACAGCACTCGTCCAATAGATTACGTGTATTGGGACGACGCTGATGAGCTGGTCGACAGATTGAAATTGCTAGTAGCTTCGACCCACGCTGGTAACACTTCTCATCAGAACGAAATCGTGGCAATCATAAACGAACTAAAAGAAGCTAATATCATCGAATGAAAGTCCTGCTCTACTTTTTAGTCAAAACAAAATGGGAAAGAATTATCAAGAAATTGCGGGTCCCTGTACCCCCGTTTTCGAGCATGACTTGAAGATTTGGACACCCGCATCTTTGACTTATCAAGCTGCCAACGTTATGGCCCTCCGATTTGCCAAAATAGAAGAAATCGAAGTAGAACTTTTCTGGCTACCTCGCCATTTACTAGAATTAATTCGATTAAATTGGAATAAAAATTTTTGGGCTGATCAAGGATTTACAAATATGTAGTTTTAGTTAATTTAATAAACTTGTGTAAAAATATGTTTTTGTTTCATTTCCTATTTTAAGTAGTAAAACACATATAAATTCGTTTATCTGTTTTTATTCAAATTTCTAATTACAATAACGTATTGTTCTCTAAATAGCTATAAATTTTTTTACAATTATCTAAACTACACATATATTTATCCATCCAAGGAGCATGGTACTGGCAGGAGTTTCTTGTCACTTTCGAAAAGTTGGGCACATTCTTGGCCGTTTCCAAATTCACTACTGCAACGTCGGGAAACACTGAATTTATAAACTGCTTTTTCTGCTGCCCCTTTACGTAGACCACATTCACATTTCGTAGGATATTTCTGAGCATCCGCCTCGCTGCACCACTGTCCATCTGTCCATCCGAGTACCTTAGACCATGATGAAAACGTTCCAAGTAATCCACTTGTGTCTTTTCATCTTTGGTAAGATAGGCAAATGGCTTATCTGGCTTCACCATAACGTGTGCAACTACACCTCGATTTGTTTTTACCGCCACTTCTTTTGGTTTGAAAACCCCACTTTCTATGAACCCTTGGATATCTACTACTGCTACCTTCTTCTTGAAATATGCATTTGTGAGGCAGAGCGCCGTCTTTTATATTACATCCCGAATCGTTTCGCTGAGTGGGAAGTATTCAAGGCTGCAGTCGTGAATGATGACGCAAAAAGCTCGCGTAGATGGGGGGAACGGTTTGTGCGTCTCAATGTCTAATTTAATGTCAATCATGGATGACTTTAGGGATTCATTACGTCGGGAGCAGTCGATAACGAACAAAGCTGCACTATTCTTAAAATTTTTATAATCAATCATAGGATGACTCTCTTTTTTGTTCATGTAACTTTGGTAAAAATCAACGTAATTATGATAGGCTTCAATGTAGTTATTGTCACCAAAATTGGATCGGAAACGCTCAAACGGAAAATACTCTCCGTTGAGTATTAATCTAACGTCCGATATGTCAATATGATCGAACATTGTGGGATCCTTTAAGGGATCTTCGTTGCGTCCAGTTTGAAATCCAACTATAACATATCGAGGGCTAGAAACAAACGAGGTTGTTTTGATAGACCAAATTTCTCTTCTGTTTGCCATGAGGCTTGGAAGTTCATGCAGCTCCCATTTTCGAAAGGCGATATTTATGGGCTGATCATTTTTGATGGATTGCAGAAGATTTAGTCTAATTAGATCATTTGGTTGTATGTGCTTCACCTTCAGTTCTATATTTGATATAGAAATCGTACCCTTTTCTGTGGCTGCCTTTAAGTGCAACGCATTGTTGTCGTTTCGAGCACGTACCAAACGTAGGGTTTGTTTTCCACAAATTGCCAACTGATAATCATTAAATATTCCAAACAAATGTTTCAGGGGAATTCGAACATTGAATGTCCCATCAGAATTGGGAGTGAAAGGTGTACCTGTCCAGCTCATAGTACTCAAAGCCTCGTTGGAATTATAACACAAGTATGCTCGGATAGTGCTCACGATTCCCGGATTTCTAACTGATTCAAGTTCTTTACCATCTAGTTCGTAGGACACAGTCAAAAAGAAAGGCTGCAGCATTATTGCTCAGTTGACATGTACCTGGATCTATTTTTCCTCTAATAAATATAGCAGCATCATACATTAAGAGCCACGCGTCCCCCTGATTAACAGATATTTCCACAATGTCATTATTCCTAAAGGACTTAACGAAAGGGTAGTATGTTCGTTTTTCTACACGCTGGATCGAATCATCCACGGTTGGTGTCCGATGGATATTGAACACTTGGGGTGACAACATGATATCCCAGTGATGTCAAAAACTGTTGATTTTCTGGTCGGAGAGCGAATTTTTGGTGACCTGTTGCACACCTTCGTCGCTTCTTTGCCAATGACTTGCTATGTACAGGCGCTTCCCTTTTATAAGGTTCGTATGTGTCGGAAAAAACTAGCACCATTTTAGGGTAAACGTTTGAGCTCCAATCGCACGATAATTTCCTCTCCTCTAAAATTAATGACGTTGAAGTTCTGATCGAGAATATTCAAAGTGATATTATGGATTTCTCGCTTGGAGATAGGAATGTAAATCAAATTTCTAGGGATTTGATCAATAGCGTAGCCGGGATCTACAGTTATAGGAAACTCGTAGATGGTGTGAGTGGGTTGGTCCTTATAATAAGCTCCAGACGTGATGTTACAATCGATGTGAATAGTTCTAACTTTAACGATGTTAACGGGTAAATCGGAGACGTGCACCTCCCCAGGTGGTAATAGACGTTTTGAAAATCCCAAGAGTTGTCCTATAGACGCGTCGGACACAAAATCGATAGTGTACTTTTCGCTATATAGTTCACACCTTAGTGTATTGTTATTGGCTTTTAATGAAATATCCTTTTGATTAAAATTCTTTTGGAGGTATTCGTCAATACGACTTAAAACGTGCTAAAATGTGTATTTCAGTACAATTAGTGATATTTTGATGTAATTTTATGTTTTCAGCTAAAACCAGCAGAATTCGACGTAAAACGACTTAAAACGCGCTGAAATGCGTATTTCAGTACAATTAGTGCTATTTTGATGTAATTTTATGTTTCCAGCTAAAACCAGCAGAATTTGACGTAAAACGACTTAAAACGTGCTAAAATGCGTATTTCAGTCCAATTAGTGATATTTTGATGTAATTCTATGTTTTCAGCTAAAACCAGCAGAATTTGACGTAAAACGACTTAAAACGTGCTAAAATGCGTATTTCAGTCCAATTAGTGATATTTTGATGTAATTCTATGTTTTCAGCTAAAACCAGCAGAATTTGACGTAAAACGACTTAAAACGTGCTAAAATGCGTATTTCAGTACAATTAGTGGTTTTTTAATTTTATGTTTTCAGCTAAAACCAGCAGAATTCGACGTAAACGACTTAAAACGTGCTAAAATGCGTATTTCATTACAATTAATGATATTTTGGTGTAATTTTATGTTTTCAGCTAAAACCAGTAGAATTTGATGTAAAACGACTTAAAACGTGCTAAAATGCGTATTTCAGCACAATTAGTAATATTTTGATGTAATTTTATGTTTCCAGCTAAAACCAGCAGAATTATGACGTAAAACGACTTAAAACGTGCTAAAATGCGTATTTCAGTACAATTAGTGATATTTTTATGTAATTTTATGTTTCTAGCTAAAACCAGCAGAATTTGACGTAAAACGACTTAAAACGTGCTAAAATGCGTATTTCAGTCCAATTAGTGGTTTTTTGGTGTAATTTTAAGTTTTCAGCTAAAACCAGAAGAATTCGACGTGAAACGACTTAAAACGTGCTAAAATGCGTATTTCAGTCCAATTAGTGGTTTTTTGGTGTAATTTTAAGTTTTCAGCTAAAACCAGAAGAATTCGACGTAAAACGACTTAAAACGTGCTAAAATGCTTATTTCAGTACAATTAGTGATATTTTGATGTAATTTTATGTTTCCAGCTAAAACCAGCAGAATTATAAAGTAAAACGACTTAAAACGTGCTAAAATGCGTATTCCAGTACAATTAGTGATATTTTGATATAATTTTATGTTTCCATCTAAAACCAGCAGAATTTGACGTAAAACGACTTAAAACGTGGTAAAATGCATATTTCAGTCCAATTAGTGGTTTTTTGGTGTAATTTTAAGTTTTCAGTTAAAACCAGAAGAATTCGACGTAAAACGACTTAAAACGTGCTAAAATGCGTATTTCAGTACAATTAGTGGTTTTTTGGTGTATTTTTATGTTTCCATCTAAAACCAGAAGAATTCGACGTAAAACGACTTAAAACGTGGTAAAATGCGTATTTCAGTACAATTAGAGATATTTTGGTGTAATTTTATGTTTTCAGCTAAAACCAGGAGAATTCGACTTAAAACGATTTAAAACGTGCTAAAATGCGTATTTTAGTACAATTAGTGGTTTTCTGGTGTAATTTTAAGTTTTCAGCTAAAACCAATAGAATTTGATGTAAAACGACTTAAAACGTGCTAAAATGCGTATTTCAGTACAATTAGTGATATTTTGATGTAATTTTATGCTTCCAGCTAAAACCAGCAGAATGTGACGTAAAACGACTTAAAACGCGCTAAAATGCGTATTTCAGTACAATTAGTGGTTTTTTGGTGTATTTTTATGTTTTCAGCTAAAACCAGCAGAATTCGACGTAAAACGACTTAAAACGTGTTAAAATGCATATTTGAGTATAATTGGTGGTTTTTTTGGTGTAATTTTATGTTTCCAGCTAAAACCTTCAGAAATTGACGTAAAACGACTTAAAACGTGCTAAAATGCGTATTTCAGTACAATTAGTGGTTTTCTGGTGTAATTTTAAGTTTTCAGCTAAAACCAATAGAATTTCATGTAAAACGACTTAAAACGTGCTAAAATGCGTATTTCAGTACAATTAGTGATATTTTGATGTAATTTTATGCTTCCAGCTAAAACCAGCAGAATGTGACGTAAAACGACTTAAAACGTGCTAAAATGTGTATTTCAGTACAATTAGTGATATTTTGATGTAATTTTATGTTTTCAGCTAAAACCAGCAGAATTCGACGTAAAACGACTTAAAACGCGCTGAAATGCGTATTTCAGTACAATTAGTGCTATTTTGATGTAATTTTATGTTTCCAGCTAAAACCAGCAGAATTTGACGTAAAACGACTTAAAACGTGCTAAAATGCGTATTTCAGTCCAATTAGTGATATTTTGATGTAATTCTATGTTTTCAGCTAAAACCAGCAGAATTTGACGTAAAACGACTTAAAACGTGCTAAAATGCGTATTTCAGTCCAATTAGTGATATTTTGATGTAATTCTATGTTTTCAGCTAAAACCAGCAGAATTTGACGTAAAACGACTTAAAACGTGCTAAAATGCGTATTTCAGTACAATTAGTGGTTTTTTAATTTTATGTTTTCAGCTAAAACCAGCAGAATTCGACGTAAACGACTTAAAACGTGCTAAAATGCGTATTTCATTACAATTAATGATATTTTGGTGTAATTTTATGTTTTCAGCTAAAACCAGTAGAATTTGATGTAAAACGACTTAAAACGTGCTAAAATGCGTATTTCAGCACAATTAGTAATATTTTGATGTAATTTTATGTTTCCAGCTAAAACCAGCAGAATTATGACGTAAAACGACTTAAAACGTGCCAAAATGCGTATTTCAGTACAATTAGTGATATTTTTATGTAATTTTATGTTTCTAGCTAAAACCAGCAGAATTTGACGTAAAACGACTTAAAACGTGCTAAAATGCGTATTTCAGTCCAATTAGTGTTTTTTTGGTGTAATTTTAAGTTTTCAGCTAAAACCAGAAGAATTCGACGTAATACGACTTAAAACGTGCTAAAATGCGTATTTCAGTACAATTAGTAATATTTTGATGTAATTTTATGTTTCCAGCTAAAACCAGCAGAATTATGACGTAAAACGACTTAAAACGTGCTAAAATGCGTATTTCAGTACAATTAGTGATATTTTGATGTAATTTTATGTTTCCAGCTAAAACCAGCAGAATTTGACGTAAAACGACTTAAAACGTGCTAAAATGCGTATTTCAGTCCAATTAGTGATTTTTTGGTGTTATTTTAAGTTTTCAGCTAAAACCGGAAGAATTCGACGTAAAACGACTTAAAACGTGCTAAAATGCGTATTTCAGTACAATTAGTGGTTTTCTGGTGTAATTTTAAGTTTTCAGCTAAAACCAATAGAATTTGATGTAAAACGACTTAAAACGTGCTAAAATGCGTATTTCAGTACAATTAGTGATATTTTGATGTAATTTTATGCTTCCAGCTAAAACCAGCAGAATGTGACGTAAAACGACTTAAAACGCGCTAAAATGCGTATTTCAGTACAATTAGTGATATTTTGATGTAATTTTATGTTTCCAGCTAAAACCAGCAGAATTCGACGTAAAACGACTTAAAACGCGCTAAAATGCGTATTTCAGTACAATTAGTGATATTTTGATGTAATTTTATGGTTCCAGCTAAAACCAGCAGAATTTCACGTAAAACGACTTATAACGTGCTAAAATGCGTATTTCAGTCCAATTAGTGGTTTTTTGGTGTAATTTTAAGTTTTCAGCTAAAACCAGAAGAATTCGACGTAAAACGACTTAAAACGTGCTAAAATGCGTATTTCAGTCCAATTAGTGGTTTTTTGGTGTAATTTTAAGTTTTCAGCTAAAACCAGAAGAATTCGACGTGAAACGACTTAAAACGTGCTAAAATGCGTATTTCAGTCCAATTAGTGGTTTTTTGGTGTAATTTTAAGTTTTCAGCTAAAACCAGAAGAATTCGACGTAAAACGACTTAAAACGTGCTAAAATGCTTATTTCAGTACAATTAGTGATATTTTGATGTAATTTTATGTTTCCAGCTAAAACCAGCAGAATTATGAAGTAAAACGACTTAAAACGTGCTAAAATGCGTATTTCAGTACAATTAGTGATATTTTGATATAATTTTATGTTTCCATCTAAAACCAGCAGAATTTGACGTAAAACGACTTAAAACGTGGTAAAATGCGTATTTCAGTCCAATTAGTGGTTTTTTGGTGTAATTTTAAGTTTTCAGTTAAAACCAGAAGAATTCGACGTAAAACGACTTAAAACGTGCTAAAATGCGTATTTCAGTACAATTAGTGGTTTTTTGGTGTATTTTTATGTTTCCATCTAAAACCAGAAGAATTCGACGTAAAACGACTTAAAACGTGCTAAAATGCGTATTTCAGTACAATTAGTGATATTTTGGTGTAATTTTATGTTTTCAGCTAAAACCAGGAGAATTCGACTTAAAACGATTTAAAACGTGCTAAAATGCGTATTTTAGTACAATTAGTGGTTTTCTGGTGTAATTTTAAGTTTTCAGCTAAAACCAATAGAATTTGATGTAAAACGACTTAAAACGTGCTAAAATGCGTATTTCAGTACAATTAGTGATATTTTGATGTAATTTTATGCTTCCAGCTAAAACCAGCAGAATGTGACGTAAAACGACTTAAAACGTGCTAAAATGTGTATTTCAGTACAATTAGTGATATTTTGATGTAATTTTATGTTTTCAGCTAAAACCAGCAGAATTCGACGTAAAACGACTTAAAACGCGCTAAAATGCGTATTTCAGTACAATTAGTGATATTTTGATGTAATTTTATGTTTCCAGCTAAAACCAGCAGAATTTGACGTAAAACGACTTAAAACGTGCTAAAATGCGTATTTCAGTCCAATTAGTGGTTTTTTGGTGTAATTTTAAGTTTTCAGCTAAAACCAGAAGAATTCGACGTAAAACGACTTAAAACGTGCTAAAATGTGTATTTCAGTACAATTAGTGGTTTTTTTGGCGTAATTTTATGTTTCCAGCTAAAACCAGCAGAAATTGACGTAAAACGCCTTAAAACGTGCTAAAATGCGTATTTCACAACAATTAGTGGTTTTTTGGTGTAATTTTAAGTTTTCAGCTAAAACCAGAAGAATTCGACGTAAAACGACTGAAAACGTGCATGCGTATTTTAGTACAATTAGTGTATTTGGTATAATTTTATGTTTTCAGCTAAAACCAGCAGAATTCGACGTAAAACGATTTAGAACGTGCTAAAATGCGTATTTGAGTACAATTAGTGGGTTTTTGGTGTAATTTTAAGTTTTCAGCTAAAACCAGTAGAATTCGACGTAAAGCGACTTAAAACGTGCTAAAATGCGTATTTCAGTACAATTAGTGGTTTTCTGGTGTAATTTTAAGTTTTCAACTAAAACCAGTAGAAATCGACGTAAAACGACTTAAAACGCGTTAAATTGCATATTTGAGTATAATTAGTTGTTTTTTGGTGTAATTTTATGTTTTCTGCTAAAACCAGGAGAATTCGACTTAAAACGATTTAAAACGTGCTAAAATGCGTATTTCAGTCCAATTAGTGGTTTTTTGGTGTAATTTTAAGTTTTCAGCTAAAACCAGAAGAATTCGACGTAAAACGACTTAAAACGTGCTAAAATGCGTATTTCAGTCCAATTAGTGGTTTTTGGGTGTAATTTTAAGTTTTCAGCTAAAACCAGAAGAATTCGACGTAAAACGACTTAAAACGTGCTAAAATGCGTATTTCAGTACTATTAGTACTTTTTTTGGTGTAATTTTAGGTTTTCAGCTAAAACCAGTAGAATTCGATGTAAAAGGACTTAAAACGTGCTAAAATGCTTATTTCAGTACAATTAGTGTTTTTTTGGTGTAATTTTATGTTTTCTGCTATAACCAGTAGAATTCGACGCAAAACGACTTAAAACGTGCTAAAATGCGTATTTCAGTACTATTAGTACTTTTTTGGTGTAATTTTAGGTTTTTAGCTAAAACCAGTAGAATTCGATGTAAAAGGACTTAAAACGTGCTAAAATGCTTATTTCAGTACAATTAGTGGTTTTTTGTTGTTATTTTATGTTTTCTGCTAAAACCAGTAGAATTCGACGTTAAACGACTTAAAACGTGCTAAAATGCGTATTTGAGTATAATTAGTTGTTTTTTGGTGTAATTTTATGTTTTCTGCTAAAACCAGTAGAATTCGACGTAAAACGACTTAAAACGTGCTAAAATGCGTATTTCAGTACAATTAGTGGTTTTTAGGTGTAATTTTATGTTTTTAGCTAAAACCAGTAGAATTCGACGTAAAACGACTTAAAACGTGCTAAAATGCCTATTTGAGTACAATTAGTGGTTTTTTGGTGTAATTTTATGTTTTTAGCTAAAACCAGTAAAATTCGACGTAAAACGACTTAAAACGTGCTAAAATGCGTATTTCAGTAAAATTAGTGGTTTTTAGGTGTAATTTTATGTTTTCTGCTAAAACCAGTAGATTTCGACGTAAAAGGACTTAAAACGTGCTAACATGCTTATTTCAGTACAATTAGTGGTTTTTTGGTGTAATTTTAGGTTTTCAGCTAAAACCAGTAGAATTCGATGTAAAAGGACTTAAAACGTGCTAAAATGCTTATTTCAGTACAATTAGTGGTTTATTGTTGTAATTTTATGTTTTTAGCTAAAACGAGTAGAATTCGATGTAAAACGACTTAAAACGTGCTAAAATGCGTATTTCAGTACAATTAGTGGTTTTTTGGTGAAATTTTATGTTTTTAGCTAAAACCAGTAGAATTCGACGTAAAACGACTTAAAAGGTGCTAAAATGCGAATTTCAGTACAATTACTGGTTTTTTAGTGTAATTTTAGGTTTTCAGCTAAAACCAGTAGAATTCGATGTAAAAGGAATTAAAACGTGCTAAAATGCTTATTTCAGTACAATTAGTGGTTTTTTGGTGTTATTTTATGTTTTCTGCTAAATCCAGTAGAATTCGACGTAAAACGACTTAAAACGTTCTAAAATGCGTATTTCAGTACAATTAGTGTTTTTTTGGTGTAATTTTATGTTTTTAGCTAAAACCAGTAGAATTCGACGTAAACCGACTTAAAACGTGCTAAAATGCCTATTTGAGTACAATTAGAGTTTTTTTGGTGTAATTTTATGTTTTCTGCTAAAACCAGTAGAATTCGACGTAAAACGACTTAAAACGTGCTAAAATGCGTATTTCAGTACAATTAGTGGTTTTTAGGTGTAATTTTATGTTTTTAGCTAAATCCAGTAAAATTCGACGTAAAACGACTTAAAACGTTCTAAAATGCGTATTTCAGTACAATTAGTGGTTTATTGGTGTAATTTTATGTTTTTCGCTAAAAGCAGTAGAATTCGATGTAAAAGGAATTAAAACGTGCTAAAATGCTTATTTCAGTACAATTAGTGGTTTTTTGGTGTTATTTTATGTTTTCTGCTAAATCCAGTAGAATTCGACGTAAAACGACTTAAAACGTTCTAAAATGCGTATTTCAGTACAATTAGTGGTTTTTTGGTGTAATTTTATGTTTTCTGCTAAAACCAGTAGAATTCGACGTAAAACGACTTAAAACGTGCTAAAATGCGTATTTCAGTACAATTAGTGGTTTTTAGGTGTAATTTTATGTTTTTAGCTAAAACCAGTAGAATTCGACGTAAAACGACTTAAAACGTGCTAAAATGCCTATTTGAGTACAATTAGTGTTTTTTTGGTGTAATTTTATGTTTTCTGCTAAAACCAGTAGAATTCGACGTAAAACGACTTAAAACGTTCTAAAATGCGTATTTTAGTACAATTAGTGGTTTTTTGGTGTAATTTTAAGTTTTCAGCTAAAACCAGAAGAATTCGACGTAAAACGACTTAAAACGTGCTAAAATGCGTATTTCAGTACAATTAGTGGTTTTTAGGTGTAATTTTATGTTTTTAGCTAAAACCAGTAGAATTAGACGTAAAACGACTTAAAACGTGCTAAAATGCCTATTTGAGTACAATTAGTGGTTTTTAGGTGTAATTTTATGTTTTTAGCTAAATCCAGTAGTGCTACGTGCGTGATTGGTATTGCGTAGCAAGGTTGGGTGGATTACGATTATTATTAGCTCTGTTACTATTTTCTTCCTTTTTAGCCTGAATTTACTCTCAAGATCTTGCTGACCTTTTGAGGCAAAATACCCGCTAACTACCTTACGCCGATGAGGGGTCGTGGGGTAGTAGATTTTTATAAAAGGCGCCACCCGATTTTATAGCCCCACAGTGGGATCAGCAAGTCGACTTAATTGACAGAAGCCTCAAAAACGGGAAAATAAAATAACGCTGTAATTACCAGGACTCAAATTGGAATAAACAATAAACAAAAACGTCAACAATTAAAATGATGTTTAATAAACTAATGACCCTTTCTCATAAAAAATGAGGTATTAATATAAAGGTTTAAACTATCGGGCGAGGGTCAGGGCCCCTTTAAGTACAGGTAGAGAACTGATAGTACCTAGCACCTAGCAGCTGATTTTCTACAATCACTTAAGAATTTGAACCCAAATATTGTTATTGCTTCCAGTAGGAAATTTGGTTCTTAACGTGATAGAACCGAAGTGAATATTTAAGTGTGGGTTAATTTACATTAAACAAAGGTGTGCGCGTAACTGAGGTTAAGTGTAATGTGTGCTCCACATGAAGCGTAAACTTTATGAAATAGCAGTTAAAAGGTAGTGATTTGTAGAATAAGTTGGGTTGCACTTGAAGTCAAGTAAAACTAAATAATGCACACCAGTTTCTAGACAAAAAAAAATAATACCGTTCATATATATATGGAGGGCTTACACAGATGTTATGATAAATTAAGTGTTCAATTCTTAGTGTGCGTATCTCAGTTATTCACTACGAGTGTTCCACGGCGTAAATAAACTGGAAAGAACCCACCTGAGTTTCCTGTGTTGCTCCAGAGGTCCAAGCGAATGAGCTGTGCACGCAAAAAGTGGTGTCAAGCAACCAGGGATGATTCAGACCATGCAGTCAGCGTCTACTGCAGTATGAAGCAGGATGCAGGACGCAGTATAAATCAGTATCAAGCAGTATGGAGCTGTATGAAGCAGTATGAAGTAGTATCCAGCAGTATGGAGCAGTATCAAGCAGTATGGAGCAGTATCAAGCAGTAGCAAGCAGTAGCAAGCAGGCCTGGATAGAAATGGCCCCATGCAAATCAAATTCCGGAAATGAAAATGAATGAAAAGGTAATCATATTTCATGCAATAATTTAACGGTGACGGATTAAAATCATATGGTGCAAATTAGATCGATACTATTGATCGCAATGAAAACGTGCTACGTACCTGGGGTTAGAGGGTGGCCTGATGGTAATTACCACGTGATCTACACTTGGCAAATTTCCTTTTTTTTTCAAATGGAGTGAGATATTAAATTATTCCGTATGGTAAAATCAGTCAAAGACTATAAGGTATCAACCTTCACTAGTATACTGGAAATTTAACACTCTTTTACACTCTCAAAAATCCGCAGAGCGAAATCTTCAGCACAGCTTTCTTAGCCAAGAGCCAGAAGATGAAGAAGTTTCTAGAAGGAAATTTTGTAGTGGTAAGCAAGACCAAAAAAAAAAGAAAGTCAGGTCAAAGGAGAAGACTTGTTTGAAGGTACTATTTTGTAGCAAAATTGTACTAAATGTTTTGCACCATTTTGATTGGAAGAGAGTAGCATGACGTTACAACATGTTCACTATTTTTAGCCAATCACGACTCCCGTTTCGTTTTACACCTTTGTTGTTATTTACAAATATTCAATAAAAATTGTTAACTTAAATTTCCATCATCTTCAATATTACAAAGTTCATCAAGAGATATAAATTAATGTTTATAGAAAATCAGCCTATCTCCCTTAAATTGTAAAGAGTCACAAAAGTTCAACTAATTAAACCCTAATATTGATAGTCGTCCGCTGCCTCTGCAGGACCGGACTAAACGAAATAACATTACACAATAAAAATCGTAATACACCTCCCCTTCCTGAGAATAAGTTTTCTAGCATTAGAAAACTTATTTAGGAAATGACAAACATAAAAAGAAGCTACAATAATAAAACAGGGAATCACAGAAAATATGAAGCCCTAAGAAAATTAAAACTATCAGGGCTTTTGTCCACTACTCCGCGTCAGGAGGATGTGCCTTAAGGTCCTTCGCATGCCATACACCACAGATTTTGCCTGACGGATGGGTCAACTCATAACACCATGGGGAGACAATTTTGGTTATGGTAAAGGGCCCCGTAAACATTGGTGCAAGCTTAGAAGAAAATTGTCTGGATGCATCCGACAAGATTTTATTTTTCTTCCACACCTGTTCTCCCACCTTAAATGTGTCCGCTCGCTTACGTAAATCGTAGCGGGTTTTTGTTCTTTTGTAGGCTTCAGTAAGACGAGCCTGAACATCTCCGAAGACGTTTTTTAATTCTTCCGAGCGGGCCACAGGGTCAAACTTCCTAATGGGAGGCTCGGAAACATCAAGATCGGATATCCCCAGCTGTACTTCTCTACCAAACATAATAAAATTTGGGGTCAACTTGGTCACCTCATGTGACGAAGAACGAATCGCAAACGATATTTTACCGAGAAATTGATCCCATTTACGCTGATCGTCCCCCACGTAACTGGTTAACATAGTCTTGACAACACGGTGAACACGCTCCACAGGATTCGCTTGGGGGTGATAGTTAGCAGTGTACCGAAGCCTTACGTTAAGTTCGCTCATAGTTTTTCGAAATAAGTCGCTTCGAAACTGAGGACCATTATCACATAATATTTCCCGTGTGCCAAAGACGAGTATGAAATGGTCAACAAGCCATTTGAGGACAGTTTTTGAGGTTGCAGTTCTGAGAGGGAAGAGCAAAACAAATTTGCTAAACACATCACAGACAGACAGAATGTACGTGAATCCCGAAGTTGATCTCGGCAGTGGACCCACCAAGTCAATGCTAGCTAATAATCCCGGACGGTTCAGGCAAGGCTGAATGCTCTGCATGAGTCCAGCAGCAGCTTTCTGATTAGGTTTTGTCTGAACACATACTAGACACCTGGCAACAAAACGACCCACGTCTGTCCGCATATTGGGCCAATAAAACTTTTGGGCAATTCGAGCAACAGTCTTTGTCACACCCAAATGACCACACGACGGGGGGTCATGATTCCGTCTCATGATGTCCATTCGTTTCTCTCGTGGCACAACAAGCAACCAGTCCTCTCCAGGTGAAGCTAACTGAGGATATTGCAGCTTGGCTCGTTTCCATAATTTTCCTCTTTCCAAAAACCATTGGGGATACTTAGAGGATTGCTCCTTGACCCGAGAACACATTTTTTTATACCAAGGGTCAGTGATATCTTCAACAGAGCAGAGCAGAACAGAATCAATAGGTACTACAGGAACGGATCGAGACAAAGCATCTGGAACAACGTGGTCTTTTCCTTTACGATGTACAATCTCGAAATCATACTGTTGCATACGTACGGCCCATCTAGCTATACGACCAACGGGATCTTTAATATTATTAAGCCATTTGAGGGAATAGTGATCGGTAATAACGGTGAATCTCGTACCCTCGATGTATGGGCGAAGTTTTTCCACGGCAAAAAGAACAGCTAAACATTCTTTCTCAGTAGTCGAGTACTTCCGCTCATTTTTGGTCAGAGAACGACTGAGGTAACAAATGACTTTCTCTTTCTCATTGTGAACCTGTGTGAGCACAGCTCCTAGACCGTAGTCACTAGCGTCAGTCTGTATAACAAAAGGAACATTGAAATCGGGACAAGAAAGAATGGGTGCACTAATTAAATACTCCTTAAGACCCTTCAAGGCCGACTCACATTCCTCACTCCAGACAAATCGAACATTCTTACGTGTAAGAGCCGTAAGAGGAGCCAACAAGGTGCTGAAACCTGGCACAAACCGACGGTACCAAGAGGCCAAACCGACCACTCGTCTCACCTCTGTCACTGTCTTCGGTTGAGGAATATTCATGATGGCTTCAATTTTCCCTGGGTCTACCAGAAGACCTGAAGAGTTGACCACATAACCGAGGTACTTCAACTCTTTCTTGCAAAAATTGCACTTCTCGCGATTAAGAGTAAGACCAGCATTACGAAGACGTCTAATAACCTCCTTCAGCACGGACAAATGCTCCTCGAATGTTTGAGTACAAATAATCACATCATCTAAATAAACAAATACAAATCTTTCCAAATCCACCCCTACCACACGATCGATCAATCTTTGCCAGACGGCAGGAGCATTAGTTAGCCCAAAAGGCATTCTGCGAAACTGAAACAACCCTCGCCCAGGTACAGTGAAGGCGGTTAACGGTTTCGAAGTCTCTGAAACGGGAATTTGCCAATACGCGGATTTGATGTCTAAGGTACTCAAATATCGAGCATCTCTCAGTTTGTCCAGTGTGGTACTAACATAGGGAATAGGATACGCATCCGGAATGGTCACTTGATTGAGGCGCCGATAATCCACGCAAAATCTCCAACCACCTGATTTCTTCTTGACCATAACAATCGGCGACGCCCAAGGAGACTCAGAAGGCTCCACTATGCCATCAGATAACATGTGGTTAAGTTCAGAGTAAACATCTTTTAAAAGAGCTGGCGATACGGGGTAGTAGCGTTGCTTAATAGGTGGCGAGTTCGTCTTTATTTCAAGCTCCACCAAGGACGTGCATCCGAGACTCCCAGAAGTAACTTTGAAAGCCTCTCTCAAGAAGGAATCCAACAAGTCTCTCTCCTCACATGGCAAAGCATCCAGCGGCTCTATAGCGTTAACCTGAACTTTGCAGCTGGCGGTGGTGTGGTCTCGAAACTTCCATTCGTCGGAATACAAATCGGGAATAATCTTCATTCGGGACCAAAAATCTATGCCGAGTATAAGAGCATGTGGTAATGAAGGTACAACCAACGCGTCGATGATGCAGACTCGATCACGAAGACGGATAGGAACACGCACGACACCCAAACTTTCACATATTTGACCATTAGCTACTTGACAAGGAAGCTTAGAAGACTCACTTAAGTTACACAGCGATTCCAGAATAGACCACCCACAGGATCCAATAATGGTTCGAGAAGAACCACTATCTAATAGTCCCAAGAAATTATGACCGTGAATGGCTACTTCCAAAAATGGTCGCTCGTCTCCCTTGGCATGAGCCAAAATATAGTCCAGAATGGCATGATGAGGATTGGCCTGAACAGTATCAACAGGAAAGGATCCTAGGCCTGGGGTCTTTCCTTCCGATCGTTTTTTGCACACTTAGGGCAATTCCTTGAAGTGACATTTTTCAATCCACAGGAAAAACAAAACATTTCTCGAGGACGATCACACTTTCTGAAAGCGTGGCCCTTTTGCTGGCAGTTCCAACAAAGAAGTTTATCTCGATCTGACCCAACGTCGACCGCATTCTCTAGTCCTGGTGCCTCAAAGGCCGATACCTGAGCAGGTTTGCGGTATGCTAACCCTGGTTCCAGTAAATGTCGAGAGGCAGTAGGCGGGGGAACAAATCTCTGTGTCCGAATTTCGGTCTCCTCCACAGCTCTACCGACACGAATGATTTCTTCAATTGTGGTGACCGGATGTAAAGACAAACGACGCTGAAGATAAGGAAGAAGATTTCTTTGAATCATTCGAAGTCGCTTTGATTCAGATGGTAAAGAAGGAAGTTTACGGAAAAGATTTTCCATAACGACAATATAATTCAGGACTTTTTCCTGACTTCCCTGCGTTCGATGACGGATCTCATCCCAGAGGCCAAACTCATAATCATAAGGTTGAAAGGCATGTTTCAGTTGACATATTAAATCCTCCCAATTCTGAAATGATCTGGTCCTGTACCACAACAACGCATCTTTTTCAAAAAGTTCTGGGGCCGAACGTAATAAAGATCCCTTCGACACCCCACGAGACACACGAACTTCTTCTAATCTTTCCAGGAAATCATTGACACTGCCGTGCCCATCAAACCTTAAATTCCACTTGGCAACGTTTACTGGTCGACAACAAACTTCACGCCTTTCATTAAACCCATCTGCAACTGTAGGTCTATGTTCTTCTCTTTGAGAATCACGCAAATCGGAAAATTGGAAATTCTCCAGCCGTTCCGCTAAATCGACATAGGGATTTGAATATTCTAAACCATCCATCCGTCCAATTGAATGAACATTCACCCTGGTAGAACGATCATCAAGGTCACTGAAGCGAACATGAGAAATGCCAGATGCCTGACCACGGGGTACAGTATAATTACGTGAGGAAGACTCCGCTCCTACATCATCAGAATAATTTGACAATCTAGAACATGGTTGGGAAGATTTTAATGGTTCTCCAGGATAATTAATAACACGATCATCAGAAAAACGTTGAGAAGGGTCAACCATGTATGTTCGGCGAACAGGTGAAAGAGTATGTCTCGGATGAGCAGGACCGCGAGATATCGGAATATCATCATCAGCGGGTTCAGCACGCACAGCCCATCTGACAGATCGAGACGGTGAGGCCTCTCGATGAACCCTATGAGAAACATCAGTGCGTCTGGGCACATCTTGATTTCGCAATGTTCGACCAGTTGGCTCAAATAGACTGGGGTGAGGTGTAGATGCTAGTACCTCACTTCGGCGAAATCGGTCAGCATTCACGTCTAAAGTATTCAAAGAACGTGAGGCGGCAGGTACATATGCTTTTGCAGAGGATGACGGTCCGAGTCGATCCCCAATATCTCCGAAATGTGGGACTCTCGTAGACGCACCCTCCAAAGAGCCTAATGCTCCTTCAGGTGGTTGCAACAACCTGCGCTCGTCTTCACCTCTTGCTTCCAGCAAAGAAACACAAGGTCGCTCTCTGCGTTGTGACAAATCGGTGTGAGAACCGCTCTCCGTGTCATCAAGTACTATTAAATCAGGAATCTCCACCGCTCTTCCAGACGTCTGTATGTCCGATGCAAAAGATTCCTCAGCATCCGATTGACCGACATCACCTAAACGCTTCAACAAATTATCACAACACTCTTTCAATTGACGCTTCAATTTCAAGTCGGAAGTTTCTTCAGGCCTTATTCTACTCAATCTACATTTCACGTGATAAAGAAGAGTTCGAATTCTTTTGTCCTCATTATCAGCACGGTCAAGCTCAAAGAATCGAATGTCTCTTTCCAAACTATAAAGTTTTCCCTGACAGACGGTAAGTTCGACAACAGCATCAAAGTCAGTCTTCAGAGGAACCTGCGTCCGTCCATCTCGTTCACCTCTCAATGCTTCTCGCAATGTAGCCCTTTTCTGAGCGAAACTACCACCAGGATGCAAACCACGAATCTGTAACTCATACCTAAGTTCTTCACTTCCAAGCAAATTAATTTCCATGTTGAAAAGTAATAGGAATATCAAAAAAAAAACAACCGACAAACGAATCAAATCTAGCTATCTAAAAATAAAGTTAAATAATTATTACCAGATTTCTGATGCAAAAAAAAATATTGCAAAAAGAAAATAAACACCAGAATAAATTCCACTTATAAACCAAAAAAAAAACAAATATTCTTAATAGTATTAGAAGTATAATAACAGAGTAATAAGTAAGAAGCTATTGATGGCCCTATAGGACACAACGCCGTCCCCACCAAAAAGAAAAAGAGAGAAAAAAAAAATGTAGGAGAAAAAAAAAAGAAACAAAAACAAATCACGCAACTCAACCGTCAATCGATAATACCGCGGTAGAAAGCCCAAGTACGAAAACAAGATACTGAGTAAGTAACGAAAATATATTAAGTACGTCCCTGTCCACACACTCTCTTAAACTGAGGGAATTGTACTAATATTTACAAGTATACTGCAACAGTACAATTATACACTCCTGTACCGACCACGCAATGCGACAAAATTCTACTCTGTCAACACCACTACAAAAACCTCAATGTCATCCTTGTCATCAACATCTAATTCCTAAAAATGAAAGCTGAAAATAAATTTCATAAACAATAGCCACCAAGAAAAGAATCAATAAAGGCCACTAAACACGTTGGGCGCCAATTTTGCTACGTGCGTGATTGGTATTGCGTAGCAAGGTTGGGTGGATTACGATTATTATTAGCTCTGTTACTATTTTCTTCCTTTTTAGCCTGAATTTACTCTCAAGATCTTGCTGACCTTTTGAGGCAAAATACCCGCTAACTACCTTACGCCGATGAGGGGTCGTGGGGTAGTAGATTTTTATAAAAGGCGCCACCCGATTTTATAGCCCCACAGTGGGATCAGCAAGTCGACTTAATTGACAGAAGCCTCAAAAACGGGAAAATAAAATAACGCTGTAATTACCAGGACTCAAATTGGAATAAACAATAAACAAAAACGTCAACAATTAAAATGATGTTTAATAAACTAATGACCCTTTCTCATAAAAAATGAGGTATTAATATAAAGGTTTAAACTATCGGGCGAGGGTCAGGGCCCCTTTAAGTACAGGTAGAGAACTGATAGTACCTAGCACCTAGCAGCTGATTTTCTACAATCACTTAAGAATTTGAACCCAAATATTGTTATTGCTTCCAGTAGGAAATTTGGTTCTTAACGTGATAGAACCGAAGTGAATATTTAAGTGTGGGTTAATTTACATTAAACAAAGGTGTGCGCGTAACTGAGGTTAAGTGTAATGTGTGCTCCACATGAAGCGTAAACTTTATGAAATAGCAGTTAAAAGGTAGTGATTTGTAGAATAAGTTGGGTTGCACTTGAAGTCAAGTAAAACTAAATAATGCACACCAGTTTCTAGACAAAAAAAAATAATACCGTTCATATATATATGGAGGGCTTACACAGATGTTATGATAAATTAAGTGTTCAATTCTTAGTGTGCGTATCTCAGTTATTCACTACGAGTGTTCCACGGCGTAAATAAACTGGAAAGAACCCACCTGAGTTTCCTGTGTTGCTCCAGAGGTCCAAGCGAATGAGCTGTGCACGCAAAAAGTGGTGTCAAGCAACCAGGGATGATTCAGACCATGCAGTCAGCGTCTACTGCAGTATGAAGCAGGATGCAGGACGCAGTATAAATCAGTATCAAGCAGTATGGAGCTGTATGAAGCAGTATGAAGTAGTATCCAGCAGTATGGAGCAGTATCAAGCAGTATGGAGCAGTATCAAGCAGTAGCAAGCAGTAGCAAGCAGGCCTGGATAGAAATGGCCCCATGCAAATCAAATTCCGGAAATGAAAATGAATGAAAAGGTAATCATATTTCATGCAATAATTTAACGGTGACGGATTAAAATCATATGGTGCAAATTAGATCGATACTATTGATCGCAATGAAAACGTGCTACGTACCTGGGGTTAGAGGGTGGCCTGATGGTAATTACCACGTGATCTACACTTGGCAAATTTCCTTTTTTTTTCAAATGGAGTGAGATATTAAATTATTCCGTATGGTAAAATCAGTCAAAGACTATAAGGTATCAACCTTCACTAGTATACTGGAAATTTAACACTCTTTTACACTCTCAAAAATCCGCAGAGCGAAATCTTCAGCACAGCTTTCTTAGCCAAGAGCCAGAAGATGAAGAAGTTTCTAGAAGGAAATTTTGTAGTGGTAAGCAAGACCAAAAAAAAAAGAAAGTCAGGTCAAAGGAGAAGACTTGTTTGAAGGTACTATTTTGTAGCAAAATTGTACTAAATGTTTTGCACCATTTTGATTGGAAGAGAGTAGCATGACGTTACAACATGTTCACTATTTTTAGCCAATCACGACTCCCGTTTCGTTTTACACCTTTGTTGTTATTTACAAATATTCAATAAAAATTGTTAACTTAAATTTCCATCATCTTCAATATTACAAAGTTCATCAAGAGATATAAATTAATGTTTATAGAAAATCAGCCTATCTCCCTTAAATTGTAAAGAGTCACAAAAGTTCAACTAATTAAACCCTAATATTGATAGTCGTCCGCTGCCTCTGCAGGACCGGACTAAACGAAATAACATTACACAATAAAAATCGTAATAGTAGAATTCGACGTAAAACGACTTAAAACGTTCTAAAATGCGTATTTCAGTACAATTAGTGGTTTTTTGGTGTAATTTTAAGTTTTCAGCTAAAACCAGAAGAATTCGACGTAAAACGACTGAAAACGTGCTAAAATGCGTATTTTAGTACAATTAGTGATATTTTGGTGTAATTTTATGTTTTCTGCTAAAACCAGTAGAATTCGACGTAAAACGACTTAAAACGTGCTAAAGTGCGTATTTCAGTACAATTAGTGGTTTTTAGGTGTAATTTTATGTTTTTAGCTAAAACCAGTAGAATTCGACGTAAAACGACTTAAAACGTGCTAAAATGCCTATTTGAGTACAATTAGTGTTTTATTCGTGTAATTTTATGTTTTTAGCTAAAACCAGTAAAATTCGACGTAAAACGACTTAAAACGTGCTAAAATGCGTATTTCAGTAAAATTAGTGGTTTTTAGGTGTAATTTTATGTTTTCTGCTAAAACCAGTAGATTTCGACGTAAAAGGACTTAAAACGTGCTAACATGCTTATTTCAGTACAATTAGTGGTTTTGTGGTGTAATTTTAGGTTTTCAGCTAAAACCAGTAGAATTCGATGTAAAAGGACTTAAAACGTGCTAAAATGCTTATTTCAGTACAATTAGTGGTTTATTGGTGTAATTTTATGTTTTTAGCTAAAACCAGTAGAATTCGATGTAAAACGACTTAAAACGTGCTAAAATGCGTATTTCAGTACAATTAGTGGTTTTTTGGTGAAATTTTATGTTTTTAGCTAAAACCAGTAGAATTCGACTTAAAACGACTTAAAAGGTGCTAAAATGCGAATTTCAGTACAATTACTGGTTTTTTTAGTGTAATTTTAGGTTTTCAGCTAAAACCAGTAGAATTCGATGTAAAAGGAATTAAAACGTGCTAAAATGCTTATTTCAGTACAATTAGTGGTTTTTTGGTGTTATTTTATGTTTTCTGCTAAATCCAGTAGAATTCGACGTAAAACGACTTAAAACGTTCTAAAATGCGTATTTCAGTACAATTAGTGGTTTTTTGGTGTAATTTTATGTTTTCTGCTAAAACCAGTAGAATTCGACGTAAAACGACTTAAAACGTGCTAAAATGCGTATTTCAGTACAATTAGTGGTTTTTAGGTGTAATTTTATGTTTTTAGCTAAAACCAGTAGAATTCGACGTAAAACGACTTAAAACGTGCTAAAATGCCTATTTGAGTACAATTAGAGTTTTTTTGGTGTAATTTTATGTTTTTTGCTAAAACCAGTAGAATTCGACGTAAAACGACTTAAAACGTGCTAAAATGCGTATTTCAGTACAATTAGTGGTTTTTAGGTGTAATTTTATGTTTTTAGCTAAAACCAGTAGAATTCGACGTAAAACGACTTAAAACGTGCTAAAATGCCTATTTGAGTACAATTAGTGTTTTTTTGGTGTAATTTTATGTTTTCTGCTAAAACCAGTAG